>SNQJ01S0011280.1:116598-126987 GCA_010110895.2 Picea sitchensis | reverse complement strand
GATATTGGTCCATTTACATTTGTTTTTCATTTTCTCACATGCTCATAGTTTTAATTAGTTTTAGTTTGATTTATGTTTATAACTTAGTTGTTTCTCTTTCTAACCTTTTACCTCACAGCTGTCATGCCTAGCAGAGCCCAACTAGGCATGTAAGCACTCACTTTTTGCTCACACAGTGACGAATTCGGTGCAAACACCTATCCTCTACTTTTGATTACATCCTCCAGATTTTTCCATCAGATGAATCCATTATGGAAATTCTTAGTATCGAAGAGGTACCTTGGGATGATAACCATCATCATTCATCTTTTCTGCCTATTTTGGATGAAATTGAGAAAGATATACACTCTATCTTTCCTGACGGTGTTTTTGATTCTCCCCAATCTCCAATACTCACCCAGGACACCATCTCTGAGGGGAATTTGGGCAACATATCTTCTATGATTGCTATCGACATCTCGATCAAAGAAGGTATTGTGGAAAATGTTCATCTTGGTGCCAAGTGTTCACCTGAAGAAGTGGAATATTATATTGCTTTTTTCAAAGAATCCTACGGCATCTTCGCTTGGAGTCATGAAGAAATTTCAGAGATCGATCCATCGATCATTGTGCATGAGATAAAAAATTACCCAGGTGTAAAACTTGTACGAATAAAACTTCACCCGGTTCATCCTACGAAAACCGTGGCCATAAAGGCAAAAGTTGAAAAACTATTAAAGTCTGGTTTTATTTATCCTGTCCCCTTGACCGAATGGGTTTGTAACATCGTTCCAGTCACTAAAAAACAAGGGACCATTCATGTTTGCATCAATTATAGGGATCTTAATAAGGCTTGTCCCAAAGACAATTACCCTACACCTTTCATTGACCAAATTATCAATAATTGCGCTGGCAATGTCATTTTTTCTTTCATGCATGGTTTCTCGGGATACAACCAGATTGACATTCTACCGAATGATCAACATAAAACAACCTTCATCTTCCCTTGGGGGATGTTTTCTTATCACAAACTACCTTTTGGTCTTAAAAATGTTGGGGATACCTTCCAGTGGGCCATGTTGTACACTTTCCATGAAATCAAACATATTGTGGAACCCTACCTCGATGACTTTCCCGCTCATTTGTCTCATCGACGAGACCACATTGGTCACCTATAGGCCATTTTTCTTCGTTGTCAGTTTTATCACATTTTTTTGAACCCTAAAAAATGCATCTTTGCTGTCGAATCAGGATGACTCCTCTGTTTCATTGTATCCAAAGATGGGATTAGGGTGGATCCCTTAAAGGTTAAATCTATTCTCGCTCTACCCCCCCCAAACAATCTGACTCAACTTCAAAGTTTGCAAGGGAAGGAAATTTTTCTTCGTCGTTTCATTTGTAATTATGCTAAACACACTAAAGGATTTATGCAATTGTTGCAGAAAGACACTCCTTTCATCTGGGATGACACTGCTCAATGCTCTTTTGATTCCCTTAAGCATGCCTTAACACACACGCCTCTATTGCACCCACCAAATTATGCATGAGACTACATCATTTATTTGGCTGCCTCTACTACCACTATTGTTATGGTGTTAGTTCAAGAGGATCATAATGGTGACAAACATGTGATCTACTATCTAAGTAAGATTCTATCTGTTCTTGAGCTCTGATATTCACATGTTGAAAAGTTAGCTCTGGTTGCAGTTATTATCGTCCACAGATTTTTCCATTACATCCTGTTACACATTACCATGGTCATAGAGGACTCAAACCCCATGTAACATATCTTAACTCATCAATTCCTTGAGGGAAAATATTCCAAATGGATCATTATTATCCAAGAATTCGATCTCGAGTTTTCCAAATCAATAGCTAAAAAACTATTGGCCTTTGCAGAATTGATTTGCGATCTTACCTATATTGATGAGGATATTGAGCCCAATGATCCTCTTCTCGATGAATCCATGTTCCTCATTAGTATGTCTGAACTTTGGTACAGAAATATTCTTCTCTATCTCCAAACCCAACGTTTACAAAAGACATTTCACATGATGAACGTTGTCGTATCCGCCACCATTCTAAACGCCACCTCTTCATCAATGAAACTTTGTACCACTATAGAATTGATACTATCCTACGATGTTGTTTAACCCACGATGAGGCTGAACGATTTTTAAATGATTGTCACATTGGACCTTGTTGCGTTCATCTTTCTAGGATGGCTACATCCCAGAAAATATTACGTGCAAGTTATTTTTGGCCTTCTATATTCAAAGATTGTATTGAGGCCATCAAAATATTCCCACCCTGTCATTTCTTTCAAAAAAAATAACGTACCCATCCTACTCAATTGCATCCCATTGTTGTCGTTGACCCCTTTGCAAAATTGGGCATCTCATTTATGCAATGTAATCCCACCTCAGCCAGGGGGCACAGTTATATCATCGTTGTCGTCGATTACTTCAATAAATGGGTCGAGGCTATGCCTACATTTCTTAATGATGGTCGTACTGCAACACTCTTTGTTTTTAACCACATCATAACTCGATTGAGTGTCCCACAAGCTATTGTCTCTGATCATGGATCACACTTCCAGAACCAGATGATGAGTGAGTTGCACGTCAAGTTGGGTTTTCTCCCTGAAAAATCATCCCCGTACTATCCTCAAGAAAAAATACAAGTTAAAGCCATCAATAAAGTCCTAAAGACCATGCTCCAATGGATGGTGGGAATGAAAAAAACCTCTTGGCACTTGCAACTTTTCTCCACACTCCAGGAATATCACACTTCGGTGAAAACTGCAACTTGATTCACACCATTCCAGTTGGTATATAGCATAGAAGCAGTGTTACAAATCGAATGTGAGATCCCTTCGTTGAAACTTACCATGGAAATCCTACCTCACACTTCTGCTAAAGAGTAACGATTCTTGTATTTAACCAAGTTGGACAAAACACGTCACGATGTTTCTCTCGTTAATGAGACATATCAAAAATGAATGAAAAGTCAATATGACAAATTCGTTCAACCTCATGATTTTGTAGAAGGAGACTTGGTCCTAGTTTATGACCAAGCTAACAATATGTTGGGGATAGGAAAGTTAGAACCTCTGTGGCATGGGCCTTATATCATAAAATGTGTGCTACATAGAGGTGCCTATGAGTTGGTCGACTACGATGGAATATCTCTTGGTGAGCCCCGAAATGGGATTTACCTCAAGAAGTACTATGCATAGAACATCTAACATGTGTGCTTTGTGCATTATTGTACTATATACTTTTGACTTGGTGTGTCTTTTCTCTTATACTCTTTTTTGTGATTGCATGCGTAGATGACATATCCCTTTCCCATCTTGGTTGGGTTTGCGGATGGTGCTAGTCGACACACCCAGAGCATTGCTTCTGCATCTTGGATCATCTACCACTCTGATGAGTTGGTGAGTTGGTGAGTTCAGGAGGAATTTTCCTTAGATCTGTAACCAATAACATGGAAAAATATCATGTCGTCATCGGACTCTTAACTAAAGCCTCCTCTCTAGGTATAAATCATTTGATTATTAACCTAGACTCTCAACTTGTGGTCGATCATCTTAATCAAGATTACACCATTCACAACCAAGTCTTACTACGTCTCCACCTAAGGGCTCACCGTCTCGAAATATCGTTTGAATTTCTCCAATACAGACACATGCCAAGAGAAATCAATACAACTTCGAATTCGTTAGCTAATTACATGTTGGATTGGTACCTTGTGCATACACAAAAACATCACATAAGATAAAATACAACATCGATAGGCACTACAAAATTTGTATATATATATATATATATATATATATAGATGCATAATAGAAAAAGTTTGTTTGAAAATACATCTTCAAAATGTACATAACATGGAAAAATGTTTCGGCCTTCATGCCCATAACATCATCATAAAAGACTACGAAATCAACTGAGGACCCTAATCATCCTCCTCTATCATGTTGTGCTTTGTATAGCACACTACTTCTTGGACCACTTGACAAAGCAGATGGTTAAGACTCTTGGGAACCCCAACTGTATGTCGCTACAAATGAAGAGGCACATCTCGCCTGTTGATGGGTGGGTCACCCATGGTCAAACCTCGAAGGTACATCTCTACCTCTCAAATTCATCCCATCGCAACATCATGCTCAACTGTTACCTGTGCATCTCCATGACGCCCCAGTGTCGACATCTCTGCCAGAATTGATGCGCCTTTGTCTACATGATGAAACAAAATATTTTTAGATCCCTCATTGTACAAATAAAAAACAATATAAAATAAAAACAAAAATACATGGCAAGGTTTGGTTTCATAACTGATGCATCCCATTGGATTCCATTGGGAAGTACCTGGTCTACGCTACCTTGAAATTCCACTCCAACATAAGGGAAGTCCTCGATAACCATTAATTGTCTCCTCCACCATGCAAAGAAGTTAGTTGTGAATATGAATACTGAAGGCTCATTCCCCGAACTAGGGGATAGACTGGTCCACCTATCCATACGAGGCTAGGTCACAAGATGCGCTATCAATTTAACCTATGGCTTCATCTGAGGAACCCTCTATAATAAAAACAAAACTAGAAAAGAAATGTACCAGAACTGCTTTTTCCTGCTCGTCCTACACTTGGATATTTGTTCCTTGACATTTCAAAGGAACCCTGCACTCTAGTTGAACAACATGGGCTCTAAAAATTGTAGGGCATATGAGATCTGTGATTTCGAGGCCAAGTGAGCACTAGTACTACCCACCAATTTGGTGATGACAAATAGAATCGAGTGAAGTGCCAATTCCATTACATCTTTTATCATGATTCGACCACCTACCAACCGTGATCCTGGTATACGATGCTCAATAACATACGACTCAGTTGGTTGAGGAGTTTCCCGATGTCCGAACAAGAGAATGGGTTCCCCTCTCCTCAAGAGCCCCATTAGGAAATAGACATCATCTAGCTCAATATCAAGTGTGTGCAATCCTATGTGAAACACTTGCTCAACATTGTCCCATAGGCCGATCAAATACTCAAGTAGTAGTACCTCCTTTCTCATGTTTTGGAGCTTGAAGTACTTGAGTAACCCACAATTTCGCAAAGCTCCCCTCGCTTGAGGGTATTGGAGAGTGAAACTATCATTGAACTCATGTTCATTCTCTTTTCACTCTATCATGGCTAAACAATTGGTGAAATCTGCAAATGCAACATTTAAACATTGTTAGTCAATTTTGTATGGAAGAAAATTGTCTCTATTTAGCCCAAAAGACAAAAGAATTTTGATTTCTGCACCTAGCGCTCCCTCAAAACTTCCTATAGAGTGCTATCACTCCCTAAGAATGTGCACCAACACAATGAAATCTTTGTTGATGCTCCCCTAAACTCTTTGAGGGAGCGTCGATCTAATTCGACGCTCTAGGACTTCCTAAGGAGCCTAGAATGCTCAAAACAAAATCTAAAACACAGAAAAAAAACCATAAAAAATGATGAGAAGGGAAAGATGACCAACCTGGTCTGGACGAATATGGAAATAATCGCTCACAGCCCCCACATTCTCCACTCTAGAAATGCTTCCTAAAGGTGGAAAATTCCAAATATGGAGGAGTTTGGTAAAAAATCAAATGGTAAATGAATTTTTGATCTATTTCACTATTTGATAGGTTCATTTTTTGATATTTCTCCTTATTATAAAGTCATTTTTGTTTTTTCTAATCTTTTTTTGAGAAGTTACTAATACTTTGGGCCCATAACTATCTGTAACTACAAGATTTCAAGCAACATCTTTCGGCAACCTTGTAATGCTAGCAAGCATAATATTTGTTCTTTCTCGCGCTCTCAAAAACATGAGAATGTAACCAAGAATACTTTTATCAATTTTTTAGACTCGTAAAGGTTATACGAAAAAGGAAACCCTTGGATTCATCTTTAAGATCTTTTCAGACTCTCTAAATATAAAAATATCATCAAGTGACCTTGCTTCCTTTCACGCTCTTTAAAAGGTCTTGAAAGGGTGTCTCCCGAGTAACAATTTGTCTTTTTTTCAGACCTCGGAGACTAAAATTACGAAAAAGGACAACCTTGGAGTCTCCTTTAAGTTATTTTCAGACTCTCAAAACATGAAAAACCACCAATTTTTCATTCTCTAAAGTCTCTAAAATCACATATTTAAGGGCCCATATGGGACCGAACCCTTACTTCTTCCAGTTATATAAACAAAGGAAGAGGGACTTACCGAAGGTAAGTCATATCGAGCATGTGTTATCCTCCTCAAGCTCATTAAAATAAAAAGAGGTACTCATCTATCTGTATGGGGGGGAAATTGAAGGAAGTGGGTCAAGTTGTTTTAGATCATTTTTACAAATAACTCTTGCAGTCACCATTGAACATGATACTTGTTTTAACCTTCATCCTGAACACTTGGATAATTCGCTAAACCTTTGCACTGAACCAATCCTATGATTATTTCCACTCCTTTGAGTCATCTGATGAATGTCACAGCACCTGCTGCATTATGTTTTGGTCCACATTACATTTATTTTGCCAAGTCTCATGTTGCGCCTCAATGTTCAAAGGAAGTATCTACCTCGAGAGTCAACCATCACAAATTTCCAGTTTCCATACCCGTGTCAGTCTATAATACATTTTCTATATCTCATCACTTGTTGTGTCAGTTTCATGTCGATGATGGGGGATACACCAAGGCCCTCCTTCGACGAGTCATTTCCTATCGAATTCAACACATCATCTGGGAATTAGACTTAGAAAAAAGTTAGTACCTTGGGACCTACATGCATCAATGGAAAGCCTCCTCACTTCCGAAAATAGGTTTGCATCATTGAACTCTGATCGGATGATTCCACGAGTGTTTGACTTTAGCTCATTTATTCACATTCACTATAATGTACTAGGGTACCTTGGGAGTCATTGACATCATTGGTGATTTCCCTTGCACTTTTTAATGGTTTACCTCAATGACCAGTAATCAAGTGGATTCTACCATGTTAGACATCAAAACATCTATTCACATGGATATATTTATACCACATCAGATTTGAGATGAATACCGTGGGTTAAGGATTCACCCTATCATATGTTTTACCCAGGATGCGAAGGAAATCATTTGAGCATTCTGATACATATATTGTCACATAGATCCACATTGTATTGGTTTGTGGCTATATTTTACCATCTTGTAGCTCCACTGTGTATTTTTCATGGCTACAATCAGTTCATATCATGGAGGTATGGATCCACATTGTATCTTTGGTGGATACACCCTTATTCAATATCATCATGGATCCGCAGTGTATTTATTGGCGGCCATACCTTAATTTCTATGTTACCCAAGCATAGGTATGTCTACCTTGGGTTTGAAACAAATGATAACATTTGTTTGATGGTTGTTCGCAGCTTCTACCAGGTTCTCCAACTCCATACCCTTGCTTCAAAAAATATACAAAGTGTTTCGGTCATCAACTTTCATCTTGTGACTTCACACTTTGGGGGGTAATCTATTACACACCAAAATTCCTCACTTCGATAATATCATATTCTCATTATCGCAAGTGTCTCACTTTTGTCACAAGTGTCGTAAATGTTGCATTTTCATTCTACATATGTCACATTGTGAACCACACCATGGAAACACTTGATACATCCTCTACAACATGTTGGAAGGAGAAACCACATCATTTGCCAGACAAAAAAAAATGTTTTTCCTTGAGAATTGGTCATCTTGACAAATTTTTGGAAAATCAATGCTCCCTTGCTCATATGCAGGGAGTGCTAGAACTCTCTATCCATCTAGCAGGGAGCGTTGCAGCACTCTGTTGCCTTTTTTGAAGGAGCACCGATTGGTTGAGAAAATCATTGGAAGAAATTCCCTTTTTCTCTAAGGAAAACTAGAGATGATTTGAGTTGGTTTGGCTCAAATCTAAGCTTTAGGATACATCTAAGGGAAATTCCATAACTAATGGAGTCATATCCTCAACTTATACCAAATATAACAAAGGTGGTTGAGCCTCTCAAATCCTATGAAGGGAGACATTCTCATGGTGAAGAGGAAGAGAATAATCATCAAAAGTATTTTCATTCTTATTGTGGATCTTTCGAGTAAGGGGTTGGATGAGGAGGACTTGGAGAGGTTGTTGCAATTGCATCTACAGATTGTAAGTGTCTTTTAATGTTCTCATTAATATATTATTGGCCTATTTCCTTCAAGTTTGTGTATTATTGCATATGTTTGTCTATTATGGATGGATTTGGTTTAAACTAATCTTGGTAGAGTAGGAAGTATTTGTTTTCTTCGTTGTCCATTGCATTACAGGTATCGTATCATGCCAAGGATCTTGGAGATCAAGTTCATATTGGATTAAGTGAGGATAAGCTTCGAAACAAGGTACATCATACTTTATTCCTCTCTTTCTTTTGATTAGATTAACTATATTTAAAGGGACATTAGTGTCCATTTGCATATTTCTGTCTTGGTAGTAGGGGTCTAGAATCCAAGAGGATATTCACGTGTCCCCAAGGGAATTTTCCTATAACATCTAGCTTCTTCAAGGTCAATTTTGACGGTGCCTCCAGAGGTAATCCTGGGAGTTCTTGCTTTGGTGTGGTTATCAAAGATGACATAGGGAAGATCATATATGTCTTTGTGGGTGGTCTGGGTGTAGACACCAACAATGCAACGAAACTCTAGGCCCTCATCAAAGGCATCCAAGAAACCATGTCCCTAGGAATTCAAAATCTTGTGGTTGAAGGAGACTCTCAGATAATCATAAATCTATTCACCAAATTCCTCCATGGATCTGCGCCTTCTAAAATTTCTCCCAGCTGGAGATTTATTTCCAATTTGGAGCTTTTGACCTCTCTCATATAAATTCAAATTACCCTTATTCCATCATTCGTTCATCGTGAGGCCAACAAGGTGGCAGAAAAGATTGCTAATGTTGGAGTTCTCCAAGATTACTCCGATTTAGAACTCAATTTTGAGCATTTAAAAAACTCCCAACTCCTCCAAGAATGCATCTCACTTGCAACTTAGGAGAATCTCTCCCCAGATGGGGTGTTGCCATAAGATATCGACGACAGATGGGTTTGGGTTGGCCAACCACCTGGCAGCGCCAACCACCCATAGTTAAGGTGCCCTTCTTGCTATGCAAGGTCATCACCTTCCCATTCACTCTGCTCACCAGCCCGACTTGTGAGAGAACCTACATTCAGATGGGCTTCAATACAATTATGATGGTTTTATCCACTGTCTAGGCTACCACATTCATCGCAACACATTTAGACTTTGCACCCGCCGAGTTCTTTATATTCATCCTCCCCCATTGCGATGACACTTTGGTCCATTTGTTGTTGTTGTTCGGCTTCTCTTTCAGACCTTTGCACATTGTTTCCCATCATCTTTTCACAGGTTCTCTTCCACTGCTTTTGTTCCTCTCCCTAGTCATCACCATTTCCCTCCCTCTACTGTCTCTCTACTCCATCCTTTCCATGCATCGCTTGTTGAAAATTCCGCATGAAAGAGCCCACTGTTGTCACAAAGCTCTGACTAGAGCTTCCATGACCAAAGTTCATGGCCCTACCTCTCGTGAAAACAACCTTGCCTGCAGGAATGTTCCTAGCTCAGTCACTTCCTCCACCCAAGGCCCGATCAACCCTCCTCCCCATCATGTGTTGAGATCCCCTTGGGGTTGCTTCATCAATCAGGAATCAAACTCCACTGCTCCCTTCGCTTTTGTGCCTCCTCCATTTTTTCTATTAGCGACTGACCATCTTTCGTCCCTCTCTAGTTGGCGCCCATTCCCTACTTCTACCAGTTCACCCCTGGAGCCCATTGCTGGCATCCCCCCCACTGTAAACTTGCTCGGCCTTTTCTTTGATATGCGTCAAGCCTTGGAGGATCTGAAATTCTTCTTGGATCGGATGCATCTTCAGCTCTCTTGGATGGTAGCTCAATTCAGATGCTTCAACAACGTGCCTCCGACTCTAGTTATTAACGCTCATGACACAATTCTGTTGGGGATCCCTATTCCCCTGCCTTTAGCTTCGACTATGGACAACACACATGTTCAGGTTCCTCCTCATGAGAATTAAACATCTACCGCATGCCATGGGCTCTGAGCATACTTGCATACCTCATGTAATTGTTAGTATTTTGGGGGGTTTTGGATTGCGCACAACGCAACTAGTTTTTCTTCTCTTAGCCTAATACACTCTGTTTATTAGTCAATCCAGACAATTCATTCAAAAAGTAAACTTCATCAACAACAAGTTGGTTTCCATTTTTGGAAACCTAATCAACTGATTTATGTTGTTATGTATATTTTCAAATATTTAAAATAATATAAACAACTAATTTACCAAAAAAAAACAATATTATA
>SNQJ01S0011280.1:81861-111179 GCA_010110895.2 Picea sitchensis | reverse complement strand
TGGGGAAGAATTCATTTTTGAACTATTTTAATGACAAATTAGATGATAACTTTTAAATCGAATTCTATAATCTACCTTAATAATATTATAAAATATTATTATAATTTTACAAATAAACATAAAGATGTGGGGTGAGGACGTGTACTATTTTGATGAAAAAATAGATGGTAAATTTAAAATCAAATCCCATAATTTGCATTACTGATACTATAAAATATTAATATAATTTGACAATAAACATAAAGACGTGGAAGTGAGATTGTACATATGCAAACAAATCCTCACCCCAAAACTAATAGGAAATAAAAGTATACACATTCCCACCCCAAATAGATGAATGACACACATATACTTTGGTAATTAAAAAACATTTTATTATAACTTTTGCAATTTATAATAAATAATCTTTTACTTAAAAAATAAAATATATAACAAAATCTTATTATATAACATTTAATCACTTCAACTCTTTCCCCTTCAATTTTTGGTCAAGGCTCTCTCTTAGTGAAAAAAATTAACCACCAATCATCTTTAAATCATATTTATATTTCAATGTAGGAAACAAATTATATACCAAATCATATCCATCTTCGAATAAAAATTAACCACCAAATCATCTTTATATTTCAATATAGGAAACAAATTATATACCAAATCATATTCATCTTCTAATGGTGCATGGATTAAACCATCACCAACGGGATGGAGCAATATGTCATAGATTTTTAATCCTCCATGTCATCATTTTACATAAATCACTGTACTTTTCTAATATTACCATAACAAACAAAAGTGACTGATAGAACTCTAATACAACTTGTATGATGATTCCCAATAAATTTAAAATTCATTCTAAATCCCCAATATGTCTTCATCACAAACTTAGATCATAATTAATGAAAAAGATAAAATACATTTTTAAACTTAATTAATGAAAAAGATAAAATGAATCTTTAATATGTTAGTGTAATTAGCATCAACCTCCATCTCATTTATACAATTGGAAATTTATCTCAATTTTCTTTTAGGGACATTATATATTCTCGAGGTTTATGATGATAGGTAAGAAATGAAATCATAGTGAATTGAGAAATAATCAACACAAAATTAGTAAGGGCCTCAAATTCCTAGTTCATAAGATTAGTAAGGGTTTCAAATTCCTATTTTACAAATTGGGTAAGATTGGGTAAGCTTGTAATAAAATTTATTGAAACCTTTTTTCAACATTGATTTGGCATAGATAATGGTTGTAGGAGATCTAGGGTCTTGATTGTCTCTTCCTTATTTTGTTGGTAGACCACACATTTAGTCATAAATTTTTGAACATAAGTTTTAAAACTTTTTCAGAAATATTTTCTTGATCCTGTGGTAAGTTTTCAAGAACCTTGAATGTCCTCCTACAGGAGAAGTGTGCAATTCCAAAAGGATCTTCTGTTTGAGTTGAGAATTCTTTCATAGATATAGATGATCTTGATACCACATAAAATCATTATTCCACACAAATTTATCTAATGCACTTGGGTCATTTTTGTAGTTGTTAAAAGATTTTGCATACCTTTTGATCTTGCTTCCATTATATCCTTGCTTCTTCCACCCAATCAGATTGTGGAATGGAAATAGCACATAGTAAACCCTATGTTTGTTCTTATTTTCTTGAAAGTGCATTTGCTACCATATTATGTTTTCCTTTTTTGTAGATAATTTCAAATTCATAACCTAGAATCTTTGCAACCCATTTTTGTTTCTCTTCTAAAGAAATCATTGTTCCAAGAAATAATTCAAACTATCATGATATGCTTTTACTTTGAAGTGTCTTCTTGTTAGGTAAGGGTGTCATTTCTTAACTACATGTATTATGGCCAATATTTATTTTTCATAAATGGGTTTGAGTAAGTTCTTTCCTTTAAGTCAATTTCTTTCAAAGGAAAGGGGCCTTCCTTCTCGCATTAAAACTGCACCAATGCTATGGCCTAAGGCATCACACTCCACAATAAAGGTTTGTGTGAATTTAGGTGTGGCTAAGACAAAAGTCATACACATAGACTCCTTAATGTTTTCAAAATATTTGGTTGCTTCTTGAGTCCAAGAAAATTCTCATTTAATAATGTTGTTAGAGGTGCTTTTGTTTGACCATAATTCTTGAAAAACTTGCAACAATAGTCTATCAATCCCAAGAATCCTCTAATATTCTTCAAGGTTTTTGGAATTGTCCATTCCATCATGGATTTAATTTTTTTAGGGTCCACTTTGACACCTTCATGAGATACAATATGCCCCAAGCATTTCACTTCTTGAACCCCAAAGGCACACTTGGAATAATTTGCATATAGTTGTTGCTCTTCCAATAGTTTCAATACCTTGTCAACATGTTGTATTTTCTCTTCCCACGATTTTCTATATATTAGTATATCATCAATAAATACCAACACAAATTTTCTAAGGAAGGGTTTGAAAATAGAATTCATCAAGCTTTGAAATGTTGAAGGTGCATTAGTAAGGACAAATGACATAACCGACAACTCATAACGAACTTGATGTGTTCTAAAGGTTGTTTTGGGAATATATTCTTGTCTTATTATGATTCGATGATATCCCGAACGAAGATCAAACTTAGTAAAGAAAATCGATCCCCACAATTCATATAATAAATCATCAATGACAGGAATACGAAACTTATATTTGATGTTTATTTTGTTGATTTGTCTATAATATGGACATGTATTCCATGAACCATCATTTTTTGTAACCATCACCATGAGTGAACAGAAATCGCTTAAGCTAGGTTGAATGATGTCGACCTCTAACATTTCTTGAATTATATGCTCAAACTCATTCTTTTGGGCATATAGGTATCTATAAGGCATAAATCTAGGTGGTACACTTCCTTGCTGCAAATGAATAGAATGGTCATAATCTCGAGCAGGTAGAATACCCTTAGGCATCTCTCTAAATACATTGGAATGATTGTTTACAACTTTTTTGGATATCCACTAGAGAAGATGATATAAATGTGTGAACATCTAGTGAGCACAATTGTGCAAGTACACCATTGATCCGTCAGGATTTTTCAAAATGACTTATGGTTGAGTTTTAATTTGCATGCATTAATTGACCATTGGGAAACTTAACGAAAGAGTGAGAAAAGGAAAGGAATTACACAGCCATAAACATATATTCCAATCTGAAATGTAATGAAAATCAACAAACCATAATGCACAAGTTTGATAACGGAGTTCGGCACAACTTTGCCTACGTCTCCGGGCCTTTTCTCTGTGAGGGAGGCTTCTTTATTTCTGTTCGAAATCTTATTAGTACATCTTTACAATGTTGATTGGCTTCTAGACTGATCTGGTCATGTTCGCCATGATCTCTAGAATCTTTCACATCTTACGGCACCTGAAACGGATGTCCTGAGCTCTCAGAAATCGTCCGACAGCATCTCTACCTCAACAGCTTCCCTGCCTCAAACTGGCTTAGACCTGGCTTTGCCTCAGCATCTCTGCTCTCCAAAACCATCCAAAATCTCTCCCAAGGCTCCCCAAAAAGTTCCATTGGCCTCAAAATGGCCTTGGTTAAATAGTGGGGAAAGTTGGTTATCAATCTCCAACTTCCTCCCAAGAATTAGGCTCAAAAAAAGCCCAATAACCCCCAATTACATTAAAAATTGGTTAAATTACATTTAAATTAATGAAAAGTGGTTAAAATAACCCACTTCAAAACTATATTATAGTTTCATTTTGGGCTTTAGCCCCCCAAACCTGGGCGCGCCCCCCTTTCTTGGTCATATGGTCCATAACATGGACAAGCGCTAATGCGCTGGCCCTTTTCCATTGACCCCTGGTTGTTTAGCAATGGTTATATGACCGTTGGTCCGTTGGTTAACCAAACTCCAACCGTGCTCATATTATAACCGTTGGTTCAAAACCGTTAACAAACGTTCAAACCGCGCCATAAAATGTCACGGTTACAGTTTTAACAAACCCCCAGGCGTTAACATACACAGTCACATTCAGTAACCATAAGACCGCGGGTCAAAAACTTTGAACCGCCCGGAACCACCTCCACGCCCCCGGTCCTGTCGGATGGTTACATGGTAAGCCGAGGGATGGGGCTTAGGCCCCGGCCCTTTTCCCGCTGGCCAGACTTTATAACCAATTCAAATACATTTTCTGTCATTTCAATAACAAGCAACAACATGTGGCCTGTTGGTCGACGCCCCATTCCGAAGGCGCTAAGTATGGAAGAGGTCCGGGGTTCGAATCCCCCGGGCCCAAATTTTTTTGACATAGGCCATATTGGCAAAAACCGGGGTGCCATGTGGCAGCCCGTGATTGGGCCACGTGACACCTTACCATTCGCCTGAACAGTGCCACGTGTCACAATGTGATTCACCCACGTCAGCACCTGACACGTCAACTTTCGTACGCCATGTCATCTGCCCGGTCAGTCTTTGTCGTACGCCACATCATTTGCCACGTCAATTGCTGATGTCACCCTACCATGTGTCACCCTTCCAGTGGTGACATGTGTCACTTCGGGATTGGTCCAACTGCGCACTGAAAATGCCAAATCAGCCTGACACGTGTCACGCTCTGGAGCCGCCACGTGTCCTACACGGAATCTGCCACATGTCATCGTACAGACCTGCCATGTGTTGTCCCCTTGTGCTGCCACACCACCTATACAGACCTGCCATGTGTCATCATACGGACCTGACACGTGTCCTATACAGACTGTACGGACAGGTACAGTCAGCATCCCAAAATTTTGCCTGTTTGGCTCGGCGGACAAAATGCGATATCTTCTTCATACGAACTCTGTTTGACATAAAAATTATACCACCGGAATCAGGAAGACGAGACGGATGCAATGGTGTTGGTTTCGTCGGATTCTGAGCACTTTCATTTTTGAGCATTTTCATGCCCTGACAGTCTTCTAAATCTGATTTCGGATCATACCTCCCAACAATAAGACCTTTTGGTCCCCAAAAGGTTACGGACCACTCGACAAGCTCGGGATAGGCCACCCGGCTTGCTCTTTGTCTCTAAAAGATGATTACATCAGGGGAAGAAAAACACAATGAAGTTGAGACATCCACTTGTGGCAGAACCAAGTGACTGCTCTATTTCCTTCACGATGTTCCTCTCACTTCACTGGTAATCCTTCCTCCATCGTGGGTACATGCAAAATCCTATTGCCCTTCTTTGGACAAAGTTCCGGATTAAGCTTCCAACAACAACTAGCCTTTTGATGTCCCCCCCTATTGCAATAAGTGCACTAAGTTTTTAGCATCCAAACCTATTTACCCTTATATTTATTCCATTGTGGAGTTGAATCTTTACGCCGTGTTTCCTTCATGGTCGACATAAACTTCCTATACAAATATTTTATCTTCCAACACTTGGCAACACAATGCTTAGGTGATGACAATAAGCACATGGATAAATTTTCCACAGGATTGGTTTGCCCGGTTATGCTTTTTATAATCAAAAGTAGAATTGGTAAAAACATGACCAGTATACCTTCCATGCTGATCTTCACCTTTCTTTGAAGACGACTTGCATTCACTACCACAATCTGAGTGATCGCCATTTCCTTTTGTGAAGTGTTCACGCAATGTCTTAGGATTGGCCATTGAAGCATCACTTGCTTAGAAGTTTTGGAACCCTTCTTGGAAGACTCTCCAAGGTCAACTTCGCCATATCTCAAGTATGAGACGCTCTCCAATCTTAGTGGGATTTACAATGCCTTGACCTCGACGTCTAAGGCCCTTTCCTTTTTTTCATAACCCATCTTGGTTAAAATTCTCAAACCTACACCTTTTCTGTGTTTTTCGAATTCACCAAAACCAACTGATGAGAATGAGGAAAATTTGATGAAGGAACAACTCATACCTCAGGATATGTTGTCACGAAATAGATGTAGAAGGCGCTTTCAGCGTACTTATTTTTATTTGTTGTTCTTTGAAGCTTTATATTGAACCGTGCTCTTTAGGTTCCAAGTAGTCTTCATACACAGCACCTTCACCATCTGACCATGGAAAACACGAATCTAGAACTTCTTCTCGTCGAAAGTCCTCACAGCAGATGCCATTTTCCTCTGAGATGTGCTCTTCCCAGTTAACATGCTGACTCAATTCAAGCGTCAGCTAGCTCGTCACCAATTGATCGAGTCGAGGGATTTTGAAATGACTTATGGTTGAGTTTTTTAATTTGCATTAAAATTAATTGACCGATGGGGAAACTTAACGAAAGAGTGAGAAAAGGAAAGGAATTACACAGCCATAAACATATATGCCAATCTGAAATGTAATGAAAATCATCAAACCATAATGCACAAGTTTGATACTTGGAGTTGACACAACTTTTCGTCTCGAACTTTTTCTTTGTGAGGGAGGCTTCTTTATTTCTGTTAAAAAGCTTATTGGTACATCTTTACAATTCATGTTGGCTTCTAGACTAATCTGGTCATGCTCGCCATGATCTCTAGAATCTTACTGCAACTACTTTGGCGGATGATAAGAGCTCTCAATCGTCAAAGCATCTCCACCTCCAATAGCTTCCACTCAAGCGGCTTGGGCGGCTTTCGACTCTGCTCTCAAAACCATCCGAATCCCCAAGGCTCCCCAAAGTTCCCTTGAAGCTCAAAGTAGTATGTAGTTGAAATAGTGGGAAGGATTGAGTTCAGTCTCCAACTTCCTCCAAATTAGGCTCAAAATTGGTTAAATAGTGGGGAAAGTTGGTTATCAATCTCCAACTTCCTCCCAAGAATTAGGCTCAAAAAAAGCCCAATAACCCCCAATTACATTAAAAATTGGTTAAATTACATTTAAATTAATGAAAAGTGGTTAAAATAACCCATTTCCAAACTATATTATAGTTTCATTTTGGGCTTTAGCCCCCCAAACCTGGGCGCGCCCCCCTTTCTTGGTCATATGGTCCAAAACATGGCCAAGCGCTAATGCGCTGGCCCTTTTCCATTGACCCCTGATCGTTTAGCAACGGTTATATGACCGTTGGTCCGTTGGTTAACCAAAATCCAACCGCGCGTTTATTATAACCGTTGGTTCAAAACCATTAACAAACGTTCAAACCGTGCCATAAAATGTCACGGTTACAGTTTTAACAAACCCCTGCGCGTTAACATACACGGTCACATTCAGTAACCATAAGACCGTGGGTCAAAAACTTTGAACCGCCCGGAACCACCTCCGCGCCCCCGGTCCTATCGGATGGTTACATGGTAAGCCGAGGGCTGGGGCTTAGGCCCCGGCCCTTTTCCCGCTGGCCAGACTTTATAACCAATTCAAATACATTTTATGTCGTTTCAATAACAAGCAACAATACGTGGCCTGTTGGTCGACGCCCCATTCCGAAGGCGCTAAGTATGGAAGAGGTCCGGGGTTCGAAACCCCCATGCACAAATTTTTTTGACATAGGCCATATTGTCAAAAACCGGGGTGCCACGTGGCAGCCCGTGATTGGGCCACGTGGCACCTTACCATTCACCTGAACAGTGCCACGTGTCGCAATGTGATTCGCCCATGTCAGCACCTGACACATCAACTTTCGTACGCCACGTCATCTGCCCGGTCAGTCTTTTCCGTACGCCACGTCATTTGCCACGTCAGCTGCTGAAGTCACCCTTCCAGTGGTGACACGTGTCACTTCGAGATTGGTCCAACTACGCACTGAAAATGCCAAATCAGCCTGACATGTGTCACGCTCTAGAGCCGCCACGTGTCCTGCACAAAATCTGCCACATGTCGTCGTATGGACCTGCCACGTGTCATCCCCTTGTGCTGCCACGCCACCTGTACGGACCTTCCACGTGTCGTCGTATGGACCTGACACGTGTCCTGTACGGACTGTACGGACAGGTACAGTCATCATCCCAAAATTTTGCATGTTTGGCTCGACGGACAGAATGCGATATCTTCTTCATACGGACTCCGTTTGACATAAAAATTATACCACCAGAATCAGGAAGATGAGTCAGGCGCAATGGTGTTGGTTTCGTTGAATTCTGATCACTTTCATTTTTGAGCATTTTCATGCCCTAACAGTCTTCTAAATCCGATTTCGGATCAACCATGATGTCCCTTTTCGAGTAATTTTGTCATGTTGTTAGAAATTATCACTTTATAGGGTTTCTCTTGGATACATCTGAGCTCAATTCCCTTTCCTTCTAAGTAAAATATCATGAAAATATATTGAAAATTAAGGGTCATTGTTCCCAATGATTGTAACCATTGGACCCCTAATACATTATCAACACCACCCATTTCGATTGCAATCATAGTAATATCCAATAAATACTCCCCCATATTGAGCTTAATACTATAACACTTCCCAAAAAAAATTATGGTACCTCCATCTACAATCATTAATTGAAATTCTAGTGATGGAAATACAAAGTGATTGAGACGTTTTTCTAATTTATAATTGATGAAGTTGTGGGTACTCCAGAATTAATCAACACTATTACCTTTTTATTTTTTATATATCCTTCTATATTGAGGGTTTGTGGAGTACTACTTTCATCCTATGCATGACAATATATGGTTGGAGTAGTCTCTTCTAACTCTAGATCTTGTGATGGTTCCAATTCTTTATCTTCTTCCTCTTCACAATCTATGTAAAATAATTTCTTCTTTTCGCATTTATGCCCCTTATTGTACATGTTGTCACAATTGAAACATAGTCCCTTTGTTTTTCTTTCATCCATTTGTTGAGGTTTCAACCTTGTCGGTTGAGTGAGGTTAGGAGAGCGAGCATGGTGCTCTATATAGTTGTTAGTGCCCACCCTTCTAGTTGCCATATTTTTTCTTTCCACTTCCCTTTCCATACTGAAAGCATAATCTATGGATTTAGGTTCGAATTGATGCACCTCATGTTGAATGTTCTCCTTTAATATGACCATAAAGAGATATAACAAATTATCCTTTGGAATATTATTTACCCTGAGACTGAGCTTTTGGAATTGTTGAATGCGCTTTGTAATGGGACATTTTTTCCAAAGATTTATCAATTGACTAAAGAATGTGTTTCTTTTAATCTTGATGAAAACGAAATATGGTGGTCCTTTGAATCATCGGACATGTGGTTTATGGGCCCACATAATGGCATGTAATAATTCCATTGCAACAAATTCTAATTCCTATCTCTTTTCTTCCACAATGCCTCATTATTCTCGTGGTGGCTCCAAGGTGATCATCTTCTAACCATATTCCCATTCCCTCGAACCTGGGTCTAACATTTTGGATGACCACAGGCAGTGGCCAAGCACTAAGCCAACAAGCACTTAATTGCGATTGATGGTCATGAATTAATATAGAGTTATGGAGGACGAATATGATGCTTTCAAGTTCCAAAGGCCTTTCCCAAATCTCAAGGCAGTGGGGGGACGAAATAAATATTTCGGTAATGTGTGTTGGAGCGTCGGACGACTATGATCATTTCAGGGTTCTCCTCTCTATTAAATCCCTCGCTACTTGTCATGTGAAAGTACTAGATTGCAATCGATCCTTTTCGGTGATTGAAGGTCGATCACCTTCATCATTGGAATATGCATTTTCTTAGTGTTCCAGAACTACAACATTGATCAGTGGCCTCGCTACTCACACACATGATTTCTGGCTTATTCATCAATAAATGGATTTACACACTCATTCCATAATATTACATACACAATCAACACATAAAAATACATGGTACATAAAATACATGCTACTCATTATATTCAAGATCAAAATACATACACACAACCTCTCTGGCCATGGTTTCCCTCTCGGCCTAGTTACATTGTTCAAGGCCCTTTACTAAGCACGAAGGATTACAATTTATAACCATAATTACAATAAGGGGATCATATCATTGAAGATCCAATCTAATCTCCACAATATCACCAAAAATCACAACAAAGTTAACCAAATACGAGGAAGTCTCTTCCTCATGGCCACGTCCACCTTCTTGAAAGGTTGAAAATTGAATTTGACTGGGGGAGGGTTGATGCTTCTGCATCAAACTCCTGGGGTACAAAATTTCCATGATCTGCGGATCATGTGTCCCCTATGTTGCATATTGTCTCCTTCATCTTCATGTATCATTGAGCTTGTCCTTACACTCAGTAGTGATCTTCAACGAAACCTCCACTGACACCTCACCGACTCTCCTCCTTTGGATCAACCTTTTGGTATCATAGGTTCACCTCCTATGGAACCTTTCGAGCTTCCTCTGCTCCTCTGGATATTGCATGCTTCTCACTCTCCTGGACAATTCTACCCACAATCGCAACTGTGGAATTTACCAACAAATTCTACCCAACCGCAACTGGAAGGTGTTTTCCATTTTCCAACATGCATGAAATCTTTCCCTGCTCTAATACCACTTGATGAAAATGAAATTTGGGGGTCCTTCGAATCGTCAGACCTGTGGGTTATGGGCCCACATAATGGAATGTAATAATTCCATTGCAACGACTTCTAATTCCTATCTTGTTTCTTCCAAAACACCTCATTATTCTTATGCTAGCTCCAAGGCGCTCATCTTCCAACCATATTCCCATTCCCTGGAACCTAGGTCTAACATTTTGGATGACCACAGGTGGTGGTCAAGTGCTAAGACAACAAATTCTCAATAACGATCGAATTTAATGACTTAATTTGGATTTATGGTGGAACGCTTTGATGCTTTTAGGGGCCAAAGGACTTTCCCAGATATCAAGGAAGAGGGGGGTTGAAATAAATATTGTGGCAAAGCGTGTCGGAGCGTCAGACAACTATGATCATTTTGGGGTTCTCCTCTTTGTCAACTCCCTTACTACTTGTCATGCAGAATTACTGGATCACCGTCGATCCTTTTCAGTGATCTATGATCGATCACCTTCATCGATGGGATATGCGCTTTCGTACTGTTCCAGAACTACAACTCCAATAAGTGGCCTCACTACTCACACACACGATTTTTGGATTATGCATTAACACAGGGATTTACAAACTCATTCAACAATATTCCATATGAAATCAACACACCACTCATTATATTTGATCTTGAAATACATACAAACAGCCTCTCTGGGCCTAGACGCCCTCTTGGCCTAGTTACATTGTGCAGGGCCGGGATTTTTTAAGCATAGAGGCTTACAATTTATAACCACAATTATAATAAGGGAATTAGATCATTGAAGATCTGATATGATCTCCACAATATCGCAAAAAATCAAAACTTAACCAAATACGAGGAAGTATCTTCCTCATGGCCACGTCCACCTTCTCAAAGGTTGAAAATTGAATTTGACTAGGGGGGGTTGATGCTCCTGCATCAAATATACCCATAATGTGCTATCAATTCATCTATAAAAATAGACCAAGAGATAATAGAGTCAATTTTTCATTCACAAAGCCATTGGTACCAAATAAATTGATAATGTTTTAAATATAAAGTTGAAGGAGTTACTTTTTGTAAAGTTGGCACTTAGTGTAGATCAAAGAATTGATCCATCTAAAATATATATGTTATATGATATTTAGCATCAAATTTCCTCATATCATTCTTGAGAATTAAGTAGTTCCTTGGTGCCACATTGAACCCTTGATGATGTGGATATTGAAGTGATTAATAATCATGATTTTGGGACTCAATATTTATTTCCTCCACATTTTCTTGTTTTCCTTGTGTCTTGATATCTCCTTTAGGGAATCTCTCATCCATAGTATTTAAGATGGAATTTTGTAATTGTTGAATCATTTTATCCATGTTTTGATTCATGGAATCTATTCTTTGATTCACATAATATATCATTTGATCCATTAACTTTTCTTTTTATCTTTCTTTTGATCCATATTATTTTCCATATGTTCCCTATTTTCACCCATCTTCTTTTCTATTTGTTCATTTGGTGAAAAATATCTTTTGTTTCTTCTTGAGTCATGGTTGATCTATTTGGAGGTTTAGTTGGTGAACTAATCTTTGGAAAACGCTTTGGATCCATGTGAAAACAAAATATTCCTCCTCATTTTCATATTTATCATGAATTTTGAATCACAAAAAATATATATTCCAATCAAAAGTTATGCCAATTGTAAGTTGGATACCTTTCAAACCCTAATTTGGAGACTGACTGGATGGTTGATTTTTTTCCTGATGTATCTATTAAATTTAGAATTTTATGAGCTTAAATGTTTTTCATGTAGTACTTTAATATGTCTTATTAAACTCCTAAAAATTTCACTGTCTGAAACTTCACCAAAATAAAGTTATAGCAAAAATTCCCAAATGAATAGTTTTAGAGTAATTTTAGGACTAGTGAAAAACCATAACTTCCACAAGATATATGTCATAAATTATAATGACTCAAAACCTAAAAATAGTTTCACACATTAATTTCTATGTCTCCTCAAGATAATGAAAATTTTAGATTCTAAAACTTCACATAAAAAATGTTATAGAAAAAATTCTAAGATGAATCTTTTAAAACAAATCTTAGGATTAGTCACAAACCCTATCTTCCATAGACTATATTTCCAAAAGTATAATGAACTAGAACCTATATTTTTTACCACCTGTACCCTGATATTTCTACTCTGTCTCCTCAAACTTTCATTGTCTGAAATTCCAAGTTGTCTTTATTTAAGGAGAAAAACTTTAAGATTATAGTCTTTGATACCAAATGTTAGGAAAAAAATACCAAAATGGACTGAAAATATAAAGAGAAAAAAATCTGCGCCTTGATAAATAGATATAAGAATGAAATATAACTATCTTCAAGGGGGAAACTTCCTTTTACAATAAAACAAATGTACAAGAATGATATGGGATGATTCTAAAACTAGGTCTCCTTAGTATATATAAGAGACAAAGGGTACAATTACAACTAAAGGGTCTAGCTTCCAACACTAATATAACAATAGAAATATATCTCACTATCTAGGACTTTACATGGGGATTTGTCGAGGGATTAACATAACTAGTGAAACCAAAAAAATTGAGATGCCTCATTGAAGGAATGTTTTCATACCACATTTCATAAGGAGTTTTTTTCCCAAGAGAATGAGACGGAATTATGTTTCTTGAATACATTTCACATAGAACTTCATCATCCCAAAACATCAACTTCACATTCTTGAAAAATAGCACTGAATGTGCCACATTTAATAGTGTCCTATTCATTCTTCATGCTACACTATTTTGTTGAGGATTGTATGAAAACACAGTTTGATGCAAAATAATTTCCATAAAAATATTCAAATTTCCAATGAATTTATATAGATTCTATAAAATTTTGGCAATTTTTAAGGTCAAATAATTTTATTCTATGGAATTTGGGAAAATATTTTTTAGAAAAAATGGATATTCATGAATCATTTTTTTGGAAAAAACATGGAAAATTAGCCCATTTGTGAAATTTAGCCCCTAAAATTTTCCCTGCCTGGAATGGTAGGCAAACCAACAACACCATTTTTTGTCAACATATGAAGACTATCATAAATGATGTTCCCAAATATAGTACCAGGGATGATTTTAGGGGCTAAATTTCTCTCATGGGATAATTTTCCATGGTTTTTCCAAAAACAAGATTCGCTATTTTAAAAATGATTCGCCCAAATTCTATAGAATGAAATTATTTTACCTTAAAAATCGCCAAAATTTTATAAAAACTATATAAAATACTTAGAAATTTAAATATTTTTAAAAAATATCGCCAAACATTTATAGTTGACATATGAAGGATTAGTAAGATTCGCCAAGGTTTCTACATTTTAAAATAAATTTCCATCCTTAAAATCATCCTTGAAATATACCATGCCACAAGCGACTAGATGACAATGTACCTTCATCATGGTGAGAGAGGTATGCAAAATTTTGTGCCCATGCAGATGTCCCTTTCAGATTCAAAAATATCTCATCCTCCCATCTTATCATGACAACCATGTTGATGAAAGACCTACTTATTTTGAATTTTCCATAAAACATGTGAATAGTGTGACCTTGTTGTTGAATATGCATAAGAGAAATCGAGTTCCTCTACAATTCAAGAAGATGGACAACATCATGTGCAGTTAGGTGTGGCTAAGACAAAAGTTATACACATAGCCTCCTTAATGTTTTCAAAATATTTGGTTGCTTCTTGAGTCCAAGAAAATTCCTCCTTTAATAATGTTGTTAGAGGTGCTTTTGTTTGACCATAATTCTTGACAAACTTGCAACAATAGTCTATCAATCCCAAGAATCCTCTAATATTCTTCAAGGTTTTTGGAATTGTCCATTCCATCATGGATTTAATTTTGTTATGGTCCACTTTGACACCTTCATGAGATACAATATGACCCAAGCATTTCACTTCTTGAACCCCAAAGGCACACTTGGAATAATTTCCATATAGTTGTTGCTCTTCCAATAGTTTCAATACCTTGTCAACATGTTGTATTTTCTCTTCCCACGATTTTCTATATATTAGTATATCATCAATAAATACCAACATAAATTTTCTAAGGAAGGGTTTGAAAATAGAATTCATCAAGCTTTGAAATCTTGAAGGTGCATTAGTAAGGACAAATGACATAACCAAAAAATCATAACGAACTTGATGTGTTCTAAAGATTGTTTTGGGAATGTATTCTTGCCTTATTATGATTCGATGATATCCCGAACAAAGATCAAACTTAGTAAAGAAAATTGATCCCCACAATTCATATAATAACTCATCAATGACAGGAATAGGAAACTTATCTTTGACATTTATTTTGTTGATTTGTCTATAATATGGACACGTATGTCATGAACCATCATTTTTTGTAACCATCACCACGAGTGAAGAGAAATCTCTTTAGCTAGGTTGAATGATGTCGACCTCTAACATTTATTGAATTATATGCTCAAACTCATTCTTTTGTGCATATAGGTATCTATAAGGCATAATGCTAGGTGGTACACTTCCTTGTTTCAAATGAATAGAATGGTCATTAACTCAAGCAGGTAGAATACCCTTAGGCATCTCTCTAAATACATTGGAATGATTGTTTACAACATTTTTGGATATCCACTAGAGAAGATGATATACATGTGTGAACATCTAGTGAGCACAATTGTGCAATTACACCATGATGTCCCTTTTCGAGTAATTTTGTCATGTTGTTAGAAATTATCACTTTATAGGGTTTCTCTTGGATACATCTGAGCTCAATTCCCTTTCCTTCTAAGTAAAATATCATGAAAATATATTGAAAATTAAGGGTCATTGTTCCCAATGATTGTAACCATTGGACCCCTAATACATTATCAACACCACCCATTTGGATTGAAATCATAGTAATATCCAATAAATACTCCCCCATATTGAGCTTAATACTATGACACTTCCCAAAACAAAATTATGGTACCTCCATCTACAATCATTAATTGAAATTCTAGTGATGGAAATACAAAGTGATTGAGACGTTTTTCTAATTTATAATTGATGAAGTTGTGGGTACTCTAGAATTAATCAACACTATTACCTTTTTATTTTTTATATATCCTTCTATATTGAGGGTTTGTGGAGTACTAATGTCAGCCTATGCATGACAAGATATGATTGGAGTAGTCTCAACTAACTCTAGATTCTATGATGGCTCCAATTCTTTATCTTCTTCCTCTTCACAATCTATGTAGAATAATTTCTTCTTTTCTCATTTATGCCCCTTATTGTACTTGTTGTCACAATTGAAACATAGTCCCTTTGTTTTTATTTCATCCATTTGGTGAGGTTTCAACATTGTCGATTGAGTGAGGTTAAGAGAGCGATCATGGTGCTCTATATAGTTGTTAGTTCCCACCCTTCTAGTGGCCATATTGTTTCTTTCCACTTCCCTTTCCATACTGAAATCATAATCTATGGATTTAGCTTTGAATGGATGCACCTCATGTTGAATGTTCTCCTTTAATATGACCATAAAGAGATATAACAAATTATCCTTTGGAATATTATTTACCCTGAGACTGAGCTTTTGAAATTGTTGAATGCTCTTTGTAATGGGATATTTTTTCCGAAGATTTATCAATTGACTAAAGAATGTGTTTCTTTTAATATTGATGAAAACGAAATATGGTGGTCCTTCAAATAGTCGGACCTGTGGTTTATGGGCCCACATAATGACATGTAATAAGTCCATTGCAAAAAATTATAATTCCTATCTCTTTTCTTCCACAACGCCTCATTATTCTCGTCTTGGCTCCAAGGTGCTCATCTTCTAACCATATTCCCATTCCCTTGAACCTTGGTCTAACATTTTGTATGACCACAGGCAGTGGCCAAGCGCTAAGCCACCAAAAGATTAATCGTGATCGATGGTCACAACTTAATATGGAGTTATGGAGGATGAATATTATGCTTTCAAGGTCCAAAGGCCTTTCCCAAATCTCAAGGCAGTGGGGGGCCGAAATAAATATTTTGGCAATGTGTGTTGGAGCGTCGGACGACTATGATCATTTTGGGGTTCTCCCCTCTGTTAACTCCCTCGCTACTTGTCATTTGAAATTACTGGATTGCAATTGATCCTTTTCATTGATTGAAGATTGATCACCTTCATCGTTGGAATATGCATTTTCTCAGTGTTCCAGAACTACAACTTTGATCAGTGGCCTCACTACTCACACACATGATTTCTGGATTATTCATTAACGGGATTTACACACTCATTCCACAATATTATATACGCAATCAACACATAAAAATACATGGTACATAAAATACATGCTACTTATTATATTCAAGATCGAAATACATACACACGACCTCTCTAGCCCTGGTTTCCCTCTCGGCCTAGTTACATTGTTCACGGCCCTTTACTAAGAACGAAGGATTACAATTTATAACCATAATTACAATAAGTGGATCATATCATTGAAGATCCAATCTAATATCCACAATATCGCCAAAAATCACAACAAAGTTAACCAAATACGAGGAAGTCTCTTCTTCATGTGCACGTTCACCTTCTTGAAAGGTTGAAAATTGAATTTGACTGGGGAGGGTTGATGCTTCTGCATCAGACTCTTGGGGTACAAAATTTCCATGATCTGTTGATCATGTGTCCCTTATTGTTGCATCTTGTCTCCTTCATCTTCATGTATCATTGAGCTTGTCCTTGCGCTCAGTAGTGAGCTGCAATAAAGCCTTCGCGGACACCTCACTGACTCTCCTCCTTTGGCTCAACATTTTGGTATCATAGGTTCACCTCCTATGGAACCTTTTGAGCTTCCTCTACTCCTCTAGATATTGCATGCTTCTCACTCTCCTGGAAAATTCTTCCCACAATCGCAACTGTGTAATTTACCAACAAATTCTACCCAACCGCAACTGGAAGGTGTTTTCTATTATCCAACATGCATGAAATCTTTCCCTTCTCTGATATCACTTGATGAAAATGAAATTTGGGGGTCCTTCGAATCATCATACCTGTGGGTTATGGGGCCACATAATGGAATGTAATAATTCCATTGCAACAACTTCTAATTCCTATCTTGTTTCTTCCAAAACACCTCATTATTCTTATGCTAGCTCCAAGGCACTCATCTTCCAACCATATGCCCATTCCCTGGAACCTGGGTCTAACATTCTAGATGACCACAGGTGGTGGTCAAGTGCTAAGACACAAAATTCTTAATCACGATTGAATTTAATGACTTAATTTGGATTTATGGTGGAATGCTCTGATGCTTTTAGGGGCCAAAGGACTTTCCCAAATATCAAGGAAGAGGGGGATTGAAATAAATATTGTGGTGACGCGTGTTGGAGTGTCGAACAACTATGATCATTTTTGGGTTCTCCTCTTTGTTAACTACCTTGATACTTGTCATGTGGAATGACTGGATCATCGTTGATCCTTTTCAGTGATCGACGATCGATCACCTTCATCACTAGGATATGCACTTTCTCAGTGTTCTAGAACTATAACTCCGATAAGTGGCCTCACTACTCACACACACAATTTTTGGCTTATGCATTAACACAGGGATTTACAAACTCATTCAACAATATTCCATACAAAATCAACACGCTACTCATTATATTTGATCTTGAAATAGATACACACAGCCTCTCTGGGCCTGGACGCCCTCTTGGTCGGGTTACATTGTGAAGGGCCAGGATTTTTTAAGCACGAAGGCTTACAATTTTTAACCACAATTCCAATAAGTGGATTAGATCATTGAAGATCTGATCTGATCTCCACAATATCGCAAAAAATCAAAACTTAACCAAATACGAGGAAGTCTCTTCCTCATGGCCACGTCCACCTTCTCGAAGGTTGAAAATTGAATTTGACTAGGGGGGTTGATGCTCCTGCATCAAATATCCCCATAATGTGCTATCAATTCATCTGTAAAAACAGACCAAGAGATAATAGAGTCCATTTTTCATTCACAAAGTCATTAGTACCAAATAAATTGATCATGTTTTAAATTTAAAGTTGCAAGAGTTGTTTTTTGTAAAGTTGGCACTTAGTGTAGATCAAATAATTGCTCCATCTAAAATATATATGCTATATGATATTTAGCATCAAATTTCCTCATATCATTCTTAAGAATTAAGTAGTTCCTTGGTGCCACATTGAACCCTTGATGATGTGGATATTGAAGTGATTAATAATCATGATTTTGGGACTCAATATTTATTTCCTCCACATTTTCATGTTTTCCTTGTGTCCTGATATCTCCTTTAGGGAATTTCTCATCCATAGTATTTAAGATGGAATTTTTTAATTGTTGCATCATTTTATCCATGTTTTGATTCATGGAATCTATTCTTTGATTCACATAATATATCATTTGATCCATTAACTTTTCTTTTTATCTTTCTTTGGATCCATATTATTTTCCATATGTTCCCTATTTTCACCCATCTTCGTTTCTTTTTTTTCCATTTGGTGAAAAATCTCTTTTGTTTCTTCTTGAGTCATGGTTGAGCTATTTGGAGGTTTATTTGGTGAGATAATCTTTGGAAAACTCTTTGGATCCATGTGAAAACAAAATATTCCTCCTCATTTTCATATTTATCATGAATTTTGAATCACAAAAAATATATCTTCCAATCAAAAGTTATGCCAATTGTAAGTTGGATACCTTTCAAACCCTAATTTGGAGACTGTCTGGATGGTTGATTTTTTTCCTGATGTATCTATTAAATTTAGGATTTTATGAGCTTAAATGTTTTTCATGTAGTACTTTAATATGTCTTATTAAACTCCTAAAAATTTAACTGTCTGAAACTTCACCAAGATGAAGTTATAGCAAAAATTCCCAAATGAATAGTTTGAGAGTAATTTTAGGACTAGTGAAAAACCATAACTTCCACAAGATATATGTCATAAATTATAATGACTCAAAACCTGATAATAGTTTCACACATTAACTTCTATGTCTCCTCAAGATAATGAAAATTTTAGACTCTGAAACTTCACTGAAAAAATGTTATAGAAAAAATTCTAAGATGAATCTTTTAATACTGATTTTAGGATTAGTCGCAAACCCTATCTTCCATAGACTATATTTCCAAAAGTATAACGAACCAAAACCTATAATTTTTACCACCTGTACCTTGATATTTCTACTTGATCTCCTCAAAATTTCATTGTCTGAAATTGCAAGTTGTCTTTATTTAAGGAGAGAAACTTTAAGATTGTAGTCTTTGATACCAAATGTTAGGAAAAAATACCAAAATGGACTGAAATTATAAAGAGAAAAAAATTCATTCCTCGAGAAATAGATATAAGAATGAAATATAACTATCTTCAAGGGGGGAACTTCCTTTTACACTAAAACAAATGTACAAGAATGATATGGGATGATTCTAAAACTAGGTCTCCTTATTATATATAAGAGACAAAGGGTACAATTACAATTAAAGGGTCTATCTTCCAAAACTAATATAACAATAGAAATATAACTCACTATCTAGGGCTTTACATGGGGATTTGTCTAGGGCTTAACATAACTAGTGGAACCAAAAAAAATGAGATGCCTCATTGAAGGAATGTTTTCATACCACATTTCATAAGGAGTTTTTTTCCCAAGAGAATGAGACGGAATTATGTTTCTTGAATACACTTCACATAGAACTTCATCATCCCAAAACATCAACTTCACATTTTTGAAAAATAGCATTGAATGTGCCACATTTAATAGTGTCTTATTCATTCTTCATGCTACACTATTTTGTTGAGGATTGTATGGAAACACAGTTTGATGCTTAACCCCATGTTGACAAAGATAGCTTTCAAACTCATCAAAAGTATACTCCCCTCCATTTTTAGCAAAAAGAGTGCCAATATGATATTGTGCTTCATTTTCAATCCATACATGAAAAAAAATAAATGTTTCAAATGGATGAGATTTATGTTTCAACAAGCAAACCAAACACACCCTAGTGTAATCATAAATAAAAGTCATGATATATTTATTACCAAAAGCATATGCAATAGGCATGGGGCCACAAAAATCAAAGTGTATCAACTATATCTTTCTGCATTCTCTCGAAGTGGAATCATGAAAATTTTGCTTGCTATGTTTACCAAGGATACATGCATCACATTGCTTCAAATTCCTTGGAATCATGGATAATTTTAAGGATGGAAATTTATATTAAAATGTAGAAACTTGGACTAATCTTACTAGTCATTAATATGCAAAATGTAAAATGTTTGGTGATATTTCCATAAAAATATTCAAATTTCCAATGATTTTATATAGATTCTATACAATTTTGGCGATTTTTAAGGTAAAATAATTTTATTCTATGGAATTTCGGAAAATGTTTTTTAGAAAAAATGGATATTCGTGAATCATTTTTTTGGAAAAACCATGGAAAATTAGCCCATTTGCGAAATTTAGCCCCTAAAATTTTCCCTTCTTGGAATGGTAGGCAAACCAACAACACCATTTTTTGTCAACATATGAAGACTATCATAATTGATGTTCCCGAATATACCATGCCACAAGAGACTAGATGACAATGTACCTTCATCAAGGTGAGAGAGGTATGCAAAATTTTGTGCCCATGCAGATGTCCCTTTCAACTTCAAAAATATCTCATCCTTTCATGAAGACCATGTTGATGAAAGACCTACTTATTTTGAATTTTCCATAAAACACGTGAATAGTGTGACCTTGTTGTTGAATGTGCATAAGAGAAATCGATTTCCTCTACAATTCAAGAAGATACACAACATCATGAAAAATAAAATCCAAGAATCTAGGCAATTTGAGCCCGATGGTGCAAATTTTGTAGGTTTGTGAATATATCTATTTGTAAAGTATACTGCAACCTCTACATTTCCATTCAATTCCTCAAACAAGTCTCTTCAAAAATTCATGTGGCAAGTAGCACTGGTGTCAAGAAATCATTTATGCCAAATATTGCAATGAGCAATGACAAAATGAGCAGATTCAGGAGATTTACCTTTTTCTTCCTTTTGTTCCTTCTTTTAATTGATCTTCTCTCATGTGATCCTACATTTATTTACATCATGTCCATTCTTTCCATAAAAAAAACATAGTGAATATTATATCTCTCACCTTTATTATTCCTATCCCTCTTGTTATAGCATCAATTTCTTTCACAAATGCATTAATGACATGTTGGCCTTTCCCTTTCCCACTTGTAGACATTAATCACCTTTTTCCTCCTTTGGATTGTTGATGTTTATATTGGTCAAGATCCAAATGAAAAACTGACGAGGATAAATAAAAAACCTGTGTTTTTAAAGAGGCGGTACTCCTCGATATGTTCTGAAAGATATATCTTGATGCTCTTAAATTGGGGAGAATGCTAGATAGAAAACCCCAAGTATTTATTGTTTTGTTTTATATATGAAATGGTTCTTGATAACCAAATTTATTCTTCAATGGACCAAGCAGTTTCTTAGAAATAAAAATATGAATAAAGGCTTCAAAATCAAAATGGATATATGCTCAACTTCATTATTACAACCCTCTGAAATTCATGAAAACTGAAGATGCATATGTGTATTCTCACAAGAAAAAGAATGAAATGATATTAAACATTTCAGAAAACTTGAAATGAGTATTGCAGGTACAACTAAAAATAATTTGATAAGAACACTCTAAAAATATCTCACTCTAGAATCCCAAGGTTTGAGAAATAATTAAATCCATGCCCCATAGTAGTTCTCTGTGGAGTTTATTACATGAAAGATATTCAACAATACAAAACATCTCAACAAACGAATTGACTAACTGCTCATAAATGAAGCTTTCCAAATGCAAGGAATAAACCTCCATGAATCATTTAGACAATATCGACTTACATTTATCAGTTACATGTATGGCTGTAAAATACTCCATGATCTTTTTTATAGAAAGAGTCTTGGAAGAATACAAGAAAGACACTCAAAACTCAACCTTATGCTCAGTTAGGAAATACAAGCATAAAGCCTTGAGAAAATGGTGTAGAAGAAGAAGAAGAATAAGAATGGAGATATTTATTTGTTGATCATAGACCTGGTTTCATACTAATTGATGGACCTTTTCTATTATTATCTTTCGGTTTCCCTCCAACCCTTTCTTTGATGGTGTTCTATCTCTTTTAAAACCTGCTTCCAATGTTTCTTGAAGTGGTTAGGGTTTTGGTCTTTCTAGGAACTTCCACATGTTTTTCTTCTTGGAATAACCACTTTAATTTATTATTTATAGAAGCCTCATTAATGACTTCATGTCATTGGAATTTGTGTCTTAAAGTGGGGCCTATTTCATCTTTAATAAAAGTTTTTTACTAAACTTTTATTTTCAAATTTTTAAGTTGACTACCTTTTCAAAAGTGGACTTTGTTTTAATTTTATGAGAAAGATATTTGACCTTTCAGCCATGGAAACCATTACAGATGCAATTTTTATCATCCAAGATTTCCAACGAGTCCTCCTGAGTGCAATTTGGAGTTTTGGATCTCACTTTATAATCTTGGGAAGTTCAGGTTCCAAGCAAATTTATCAGCAACCATGAAAACATAGTTGAATGGTATTTTAATTTCTGGGAGAATTATGACCAATTTCACCTCTTGAAACCTATTCCATCATCTTCCTCATCCAATTAAATTTTTAATGAGGTATAGTTTGTCCAAAACTGAAGCCCGGATCTCAAGTTACGACCATGGAAAAATCGTCGCTTAGAAGTTGTCCATCTAATTCATGGGTTAATCTTGGCCCTCCATTAAAATTCACCTTTTTAAAATGATTCATCCCACATGCATTGTGATAAAAAGTTTTTAAGTGTTTATATAGTAAATACCTCCACATGAGTTATGTGAAATAAAAGGAAACTATAGAGATCGAGCCTTAGGAAATTCATGACCTAAAATAAAATCTGATGGCAAACTTGCCCAGTAAGTGTTTATATCATCGCCTAGTCAGCACTGAGTCATCGCCCAGTCAACATTGAGTCATTGCCCAATCAATGCCAAGTGTCTCAATGTGATTGGATTCCATGTATCTTAATGAAATAGGTTGCCATGTGTCTTGATATCATTAGCTTTCATGTCTTCCACATGTCATAAACTTAATATTTAACAATAAAAGGGAAAGGGATTTAGAAAATTAGGTCAAGTATGGGAGTACGAGAGCACGTGAAGAGGGACTAATGGGAGAGGAGAGATAATTGGGATCCAAGGTAAGGGGATGTCGCAGGGGTGGAGGGATAACGAGGGTGCATTCAAACCATGGAGGAGAGAGGAGTATGGAGTGAGGGGGATAATAAAATAGTTTAAGTATGGGATCGGGTTTGGGTTCGGAATCGAGGAGAGAGGAGTCTGGAGTGAGGGGGATAAGAAAATAGTTTATGTGTGGTATCGGGTTGGGAAGTGAGGAGAAAGGAGTATGGAGTGAGGGGGATAAGAAAATAGTTTAGGTATGGGGTCGGGTTCGGGAGTGAGGAGATAAGAGTGAGGGGGAAATAATAATAGAAAAAATTATAAGTATGGAAGAGAGGAGGAAATAGAAATATTTTCTAAGTATGGGAAAAATGGGAAAGGGGAATGGATAAGTGAGAAAAATTCTAAGTGTGGAAGATTCAGGTGAGGTGAAGTGAGAGGGGAAAGGGTGTCGAAAAACTTCAAAAAATTCTAAGTACGGAGGATGGGTATGAGAGAGGAAGAGATGAAATATGAAAATAAAACTAATTATGGAAGAGTAGAGTGGAAGTAGGAAAAATTGGAATAGGAAATAAGTCAAAGTTAGATAGAGTATAATAATACATAAGACTTATGAGTGGAATAATACATAAGACTTACGAGTGGAATAAGACATAAGACTAAGCCTTAGTGTGGAATAAGAAATAAGACTTAGATTTAGTACAGTAGAGTAAAAATATGTCGATGTTAGTGGTAGCATCAGATAGGTATTTACACACAGGTCTATGTTTCTAGACATGTGGAAATTGTCCAAATCCTTCTACTCTTGAATTTACCTTAATTAAAGGAATTGTTAAAGTAAATTGATTTTATTTAATTATTTAATTAATTAGTTGAGTTATTTAATAAACATGCTAAAAGTACTTATCATGCAACATGTAATCTAAATTGCAAGTGAGTGTGAGAAGTAATCTCAACCATAGATCACATTGGATATTGGAAATAGATTGTAACTCATGATTATAAAAGAAAGGCTAGGAGAAGGAGGAAGACAAAATTCACATAGATAACAAAGGAGGACCTTTGCTAGTGTGGATTCTCCAAGGCCACACTAAGGAGTAGAGAAGGACCTCTACTTGAGTGCTTGGATCACAAATGATGGTGATTTAAGAGGACCAAGGAAAACAAAATTCACACAAATAGAAAATGAGGACATTTTCTAGTGTGGACTCTCTAAGGTCACACTAAAGAGTAGAGAAGGACCTCTGCTCAAGTGCTTAGATCACGAAGGACAATGATTCAAGAGGAACAAGGATTACACTTGACAAGAGTTGTGTTGAGAGAGTCGACACACAGAGTATTGGATCATGAAGGACTGTGATTTAAGATCTTGGATAAGTGGAGAAGTACTTCCATTTAGAGGTCATACAGGTCAAGAAAGAGAGAGAAGAATAAAATGTAGGTGGGTTTTGGAGGACATAAGCCACAAGGAAGATTAGAGTTGTACAGATCTTGTCATATGGGATTTCCATACAAATCCGTGGGTCATAGTTTAGATAGTTGTGTATATCCGTGTGTCATAGAAAGTAAACTCATGGATTTCCACGGTTCACAGAAGGAAAAGTCATGGATGCCTCAGGAAACATGTTGGTACAGGGTTGTACAGTAGCACACGAGTTTCTAGGTTTGTTTGTAATGTATACTTCTCTCAATGGGCCATTTTACCTGTTACGAGAGCCCTGATTTGACCTCAATAAAAGCAGCATTGGACTGGTTTTCCCTTAGGGGTTTTTCCAAGGGTATCTACCCAAAATACTTTTGTTCATGTGTGCTTCATTTGGTTTCCTAGTTTATTCTTCTTCTACATGTTTAGTTGAATATTTCAATAGTGTATTATTGTTTTTTGAGTTGCTAATCTAATTGCAGTAAGTAAATCACTTGATAAAAATGTACCTAGGTGATGGAGTAAGAATTTTGACATGGTATCAGAGCATACCTAGGGTTGAAAGAAAATTCAACATGGTATCATAGTAATGTTTCTCTGGGAGGAAACCGAGTACACATGGTATTGAAAGATCTATGAGATTCGAGTGACCATAGTAGATATCAATTTTAGATCTAGGGTTGCAGCAACAAATCTATGGCATCAGGAGTGTCGAGGTGGATGCTTGAAGGACTAAGCACAAATCCACTTTCTTTTGCAACAGATCAGTCAGATTTGTAGGAGATATTAGTAGATCTATAAACCAATAGGAAGAAATTGAAGGACTGATCTTTGGGAAACATCAGAGCCAAGGTTTTGAAGGAAAGAGGAAGCACATGGGAGAAGAGAAGGACTTATTCTCATGTGCTTGATTCATCTACTTTGGAGAAAATATGAACTTTTTCTCAAGTTATTGAACCACAAAGAACAATGACTCAAAGGGATCTTGTAACATAACCACTACCTAAAATCAAACTTTTTCGTTGAGTTCTCAACGAAGAGAATCCCCAAATCTTGCATAAGCAAAATGCCAACCCCGATCACGGGTCTTTCATTCACCTACACGGCCTTCTGCACCTTGACCGTAGTCTTCCCTGATCTTAATTTCAGGTTATCGGGGTTTCATCTTTTGCATTGTCAAGAGTTCTTCTACTCTTCAATCCTCAATCACCGATGAACTCCTTTTGGCCTTAGCCCCTCCCTAGCTAGGCTCCTAGTCCACACGATCGTGCACACAAGACTACAGCCTTATAGCTTTCCTTTCATCGGGGTTTCGGGCTTTCTAATGCCAAAATGCATATGCACCTTGGATCCGCGATCCTCCGATTCCTGATGCACTCCAACTTTCGCTAGTCCCCTGGGCTAGTCTTTTGGGTCCATACAACCTCCTCCTATATGACCACCGCCTTACCTTTCGTCGAGGTTTCGGGGTTTTCAATGCCAAAGTGCATATGTCCAAGGGATTCCCGATTCCTCGAATCTCGACTCTCTAGTTTGCTAACAGCTGGCCCCTCACGATGGCACTATCCTCCTTCTCTGATGTACTGACAGCTGGCTCCCACTCATTGGGGTTTCGGACTTCATGATTCCGAAATGCAGAGATTTTGTGTCCAAGGAATCCCCGATATGCCGATTCTCTTCAGATCTCCACCACATGTCTCACCCTGATGAACGTTCCAGATCTGATCTCGCTATTTTGAGACTTATAGCATCCTAATTCCCTCAAACTCAAGATCTCCGATATCCTGATGGCCCAAACGCCGATCAACGACTTCCTGTTGGTACTTTCCCCGATGGCGCCGATCTCTACCACGCGTCCTCCTCTAATGGACGGTCCCGATTCCTCCGGGATCTCGAGACTTGTGATGTCCCAATTCTCACGGCCTCAGGAACTCCGATTTCCTGATGCTGAATATCCCGAATCTCTACGGATTGCTGACACCTGTCTCCCCAAACGAACGGCTCATATTTTACTGGAGTTTTCACTTTGGACTTCCCCAATCTCCTGTCCATGGGAATCTCGATATCCCGACTCCCGATAGTAAACCTCGATCTCTGCCACATGTATCCTCAAATGGACAGTCCAGATCTTCCCAGTGTTTAGAGACTTGAAATGTTTCGATTTTCTTGTTCACGAGAATCCCTATATGCCGATGGCTTGAATCCCGATGGTAACCCTCGGGCAATTCTTGTCCGATCCGACAACTGACGGGTAATTGGACCAAGATCTAATGGTCTAGATCCATTCTTCCTGTGCACACTCTAGAGACTAAACTCCGAGCATCTTAACCTGATCCAACGGCCGATGGGATTTCTGAATGAGATCCAATGACTGTCGATCTCCCCCTTCTATATGCTTAACTTGGTACACCCCGGACGTAGAAACCAATGGTCCAGGTCTCCTTTTCCAGCCGATCTGATGGCTTAGGTCTGTCCCACCTTGTGCATTTCTTCCACTACTTCGTGGATGTGGAAAGATCAATGGTCCAAATGTTCTCATGGACCTTAGGGGACCTACGATCCTGATTTCCTCGCTATTCACGAAGATAGAGGGAAAAGGAGCAAGATGTGTAATGCTCTTACTACTTCCGTCAATCTAACGGTCATGAATGACCATGGGTATTCCGACAGGATCTCATCCGTCGATTCATTACTTATCCCTACGCTGCTACTTCAGAATTTTAAGAGGGTCATTCCTCCTCGTACAGGGTTATTAAGACTTGCACGTTCAAGTCCTTTTTCTGGGTTCTTGGTGAACCTTTCTAAGGAGGGAAAGTCTCTATGATGAGATCTATTCTGGCACATCCTTGGAGACGGGTAAGGGTAAACAAACTCCCGAGTATGGACTGGAAGTATGACTTGTTTCGAATCATGCATAATTAAATTCATTTATCAACATGAGCCATGCGTGGTCTTTCTGTTATAAGCATATATCTAACATTACTTATCAAAACACTGCACAAACATTCTTATACTGTAAATGTTCACAATTTCATAGTTTATGAGCATACATGTCAGCATATGAATTTCAAGATGCAATATGAACAAAACAGCTATCAGAAATAACTTCAGAAGTGGATACGACTGCTGAGAGGGGTGCTCGTTTCCACCCAACCGTAGGCGTAGCGACTCCCAGCAGATTTACCACTAGCCACCCCCGAGCTGACACCATGATGTTGTGAGACTATGTCTCTCTATCTGCCAGTGACTAGGAGTGAAGGTTGAAATCCTTCCTCTCTGCTATCACTCACTCTACGTAAAAATGCCAGAGTTCCCCTCGCGTCTGCCCCGCCCCCCGCCCCATCACTTCTATCCCATGCCTTATCCTCTCATGAGGTTGCGTGTGGCGCGATTACCCTCGCGTTGGTCAGTCATGATGGCTCTACGGATAGGCGGTTCACCTCCCTGTCCCTCATTAAGCCATCAACTTACCAGCCTGCGGGGCATTTAATTCAATTCCAGCGAGACGCTTTTGGTTCTATGGTCCAATGGAGTCCAAATACGGTGTTAATTCTCGATGGAAGTTAACGCCACCTTTCCAGGTTCCCTCCACTGCCATCGTGGTCTCTTTTTCTGCACATCCCCTCTCAGCAGTTTTGTAATAAATTCAAAATGTTATTCACATTCATTGACCTCTTCCTCAAGGTCCATTTACATCGCATATTCACATTTATGAGTTTGCCATAGTTCTTGGCCAGTCCAGTTATATTTATAAGCTGGGGAAAATAGGGTGTTACAATTCCCTCCCCCTTAAAAAGGAACATCGTCCTCGATGTTCTTATCTACTAACGTGAATTGCATGTACAAAAGTAAAAAAAATCAAATATGCATGTCTCATGGCATCCTCCATTTCCCACGTAGCCTCATCTGGACCAAAATGTTTCCACTACACCTTGACCTGTGCAATGGTTCTATTTCAGAGCGGGGTTTCCTTTCTGTCCAATATGCATTGGGGTTCTGGTAGAAATTCTCCCTCCGGTTCCACCTAGATCATAGACCAGTCAATTATATGTTTAGCATCATGTACATATTTCATCAATAATGAAACATGGAAAACATTATGTACTTTTACTGTGGGAGGAAGTGCTAGCTGATAGGCTACAGGTCCCACTCTGTCTAGAACCTCAAAGGGTCCACAATACCGGGGTGCCAATTTGGCACAAGCTCCCATTTTCAGGGAACTCCTTCTGGGCTTAATTCTGAGATATACATGGTCTCC
>SNQJ01S0011280.1:41801-75379 GCA_010110895.2 Picea sitchensis | reverse complement strand
CCCCATCGCTTCTATCCCATGCCTTATCCTCTCACGAGGTTGCATGTGGCACGATTACCCTCGCACTGGTCAGTCATGATGGCTCTATGGATAGGCGGTTCACCTCCCCATCCCTCATTAAGCCATCAACTTACCAGCCTGCTGGGCATTTAATTCAAGGCCAGTGAGTTGCTTTTGGTTCTCCATGCCAGTGGAGTCCAAATATGGTGTTAATTCTAGGTGGAAGTTAATGCCACCTTTCCAGGTACCCTCCACCACCATCGTGGTCTCTTTTTCTGAACATCCCCTCTCAACAGTTCTGCAATAAATTCAAAATGTTATTCACATTCATTAACCTCTTCGTCAAGGTCCATTTACATCACATATTCACATTTATGAGTTTTCCATAGTTCTTGGCCAGTCCAGTTATATTTACAAGCTCGGGAAAACAGGGTGTTACAGATCTCATATGGATGAATAAGGAATTTCATCTAGATATTAGAGGATGACATATTTATTGGAGTTAGTGACTCATAGATAGAGAAAACAAGAAATTTTTCTCATAGATATCTTAGCACGGGGTGAATAAGGAATTTCACCTAGAGATCTAATTATTCCAAAGGATAAGGAGTCACAATGGACATATATGGTAGCATGAACAAATCTGGGCAGCAGAGAAGTTGCAGGTACAAGGTCGTACAACAACAACAAAGGTGCTTGGTTGTAGGTGTTGGTTGTTTCTCAATGGATAGAAAATACACACAAAATGATATCATAAGAAATCATAGAGTGGGTGGAGAAGGAATTTCATCCAAGTGTGTAGGGAAAGGTCTGAGGAAAGAAGCAAAAGGGTAGCAGGGGAGATAGAATTCAACCAACAATATCAAAGGACCGATCTTGAGGTTTATAGGGTTTGGCTATTTGTTGATTTGTATTCCTCAGGAGAGCCATTATCCCAGGAAGGGAGCCCAAGATTTTATTTTAAATCAACTAGAGCTACAATCACAGGAGCTATTCAACAGTCTGATGAAGGAATCAGGGACCCATGTGGATCTTGGTGATGATGCCAAGTATGCAATGAAGGGAAGGGAACTATCATGTTCTAACTTGAGTCAAGAGATTTGTTAGAGGCTTGTGATGTGATTTATGTACCAGAACTAAAGAACAACTTTCTCTCAGTTTTATTTTTGGAGGACATGGGTATTGCAGTTACTTTTTGGAAAGGAAAAGTATGCATATGTTCATAGGGAGCTATCCCTAACACAACAATGAGAATTGGTGTCTGAGAGGGTAGGTTATACAAGTTGCAAGGCCAACCTATAATAATATACAAGGGATTATTGAATCATTTATCGATGTCAGTGACAAAGGACGAGGAGCAGGAGGCTTTGAAGGATGAACAAACGAATGATGAGCAGATTTCATAGATTTCTAGTGTGGGGAGTAAACCTTAAGAGCGGAATATGGAGTTATACTCTTCCAGTTCTGTCGGGAGACTGAGTTGGTACGAGATGACATTGATGGATGCTAAGGAGAAAGAAGATTCTAGGAGCACATTGAGGGAGAGCAGGCCTTCGACGAAGGTTTCAAACTTTGTGGCATTGATATGTAGCATCGTCGATTCCGAGACTTCTAATATTCATGGATTAGCTGACCAACAGTGTTGGAGGAATGCCAGTATGTAGGATGATGTGTGTGACATTGTTTCAGATTCGAATGCAGAACCAGTTCTAGGTGGCTCTTCAAGAAATACCTTCATCGCTAAGAGGGAGTGTTGATGTTAGTGGTAGAGTCAGATAGGTATTTATGCACATGCCTATGTTTCTATATGTGTGGAAATCATCCAAATCCTTCTACTCTTGAATTGACCTTAATTAAAGGAATTATTAAATTAAATTGTTTTTATTTAATTATGTAATTAATTAGTTGAGTTATTTAAGAGACATGTTAAAAGTAATTAGCATGCATCATGTAATATAAATTGCAAGTGAGTGTGAGAAGTAATCTCAATTGTAGATCACTTTGGAGATTAGAAATAGATTATAGCTCATGATTATAAAAGAGAGGCTAGGAAAAGGAGGAAGACACAATTCACATAGATATCAAAGGAGGACCTTTGCTAGTGTGGATTCTCCAAGGTCACACTTAGGAGTAGAGAAGAATCTCTACTCAAGTGCTTGGATCACGAAGGATGGTGATTCAAGAGGACCAAGGATTACAGTTGACAAGATTTGTGTTGAGAGAGTTGACACATAGAGTATTGGATCACGAAGGATTGTGATTCAAGATCTTGGATAGGTGGAGAAGGACTTCCATATATAGGCCATATAGGTCAAGAAGCAGAGAGAGCATAAGCAACTGTAGGTGGGTTTCAGAGGACAGAATCCACAAGGAAGAGAAGATTTGTACTGAGATTTCTGTATGGTATTTCCTGTGGGTCATATTTTATACAATCGTGGATATTCGCAGGTCATAGAAGGGAAACTCGTGGATGTCCATGGGTCATATAAGGACAAGTCAAAAATGCCCTGGGAAATGTGCTAGTACATGATCGTATAGTAGGACAAGAGTTTCCAAGTTTTTTTGTAGTGTATACTTCTCTTAGTGGACCATTTTCCATGTTACGGGAGACTTGATTTGACCTTAATAAAAGCATCATTAGACTCGTTTTACCTCTGGGTTTTTTCCCGGGGTATCTACCCAAAATGTTGGTGTTCATATGTGCTTGATTTGGTTTCCTAGTTTATGATTCCATTGCATGTTTAATTGAATATTTCAGTGGTGTATTATTGTTTTGTGAGCTACTAATATGATTTAGTAAGTAAATCACTAGATAACAAAGTAGATAGGTGTTGGAGTAATAATTTCAACATGGTATCAGATCATACCTAGGGTTGAAAGAAAATTCAACAAAATAAGCACTAAAAATGAGTACCAAGACATAAATGAGTTGTGTTGCGCATGGAAGAAGTGCTCTTTTGGAAACAAACGTGGATATCTTGAGCGTACAGACTCAAATTTCGAATCCTAAAAATGTGTGACGAAGATGAGGTTGAGGGATATGTCGTGAGATTATTATTATTGTACTCTTGGTCTGAGCTAGGTTCTAATCTCAAAGGTTTCCAACAAAACCCTCAAATTATCGTCCCTCCCGGTAACCCAAAAGGAAACACTACACACAAAGTGCATAGTGCAGTCTCACCTGAGATAGCTTATGGGGGACTACAAGAATCAAATGTATGCAGTCAAGGAAGGGATTGGGGTCTGTATTTATGAGTGGAACAAAATGAAACACGGATCTATAACATTAACACAGATATACATAGAACAATAATAGAGATACAATGGAACTTAACTTCTATTCAATAAAGATATCCGTTGAAACTGTAAAATGAAGAATATAAAAATCTTACTCGAATGGTGGCAGCTATGTGCATTCACTTGAGCACATTACAATGAGGCCTTCAAGCCTTTTTAGCATCAAGAAGTAATCAGAAAACCCTAGACATCAAAAAACCTAACCCTAGGAGATGAAGTGCCAAAAGTCATGTGGGCCCCGATGGGGTAAGTTGGTACATCAACTTCTCGGGGTCGTAAATTTTGCATATGATATTCATTTCGGCGCACGATATCCCATTGGAAAGGTCTATCTGAGGAATACACATTTTCTCCTCACACTGTGACTTTTTCTATAGTGTGATTATGGCGAGCCCATAAAACGTTATTTAGGGCCTCAAAACGGCCCCTGAAGTTTAGGACCCGAAAATATAGAAAAAAGCTACCAAGATGAAAATTGCATGTGAGCCAGTTGGAAGAGGTGGGTGGCCATTGATATCCACATGGATCAGAAAGTTTGAACTAGAAATCATTTGGAGAAGGGTTGATCCATCGTTTCTCTTTCTGCTACAAATGAAAATTCTCTTTTATGTGAAAACTTGTGTGCGGAATTGTCAAATCTATGAACCTCGTGCCATTTCATTATTATTGTTGTCATTATGGTTAATATAGGCTTATTAATTTTAATTGTTTGGGCCTCTATCTCCTATATATACCAAGGATATCTAGTTTTATAAATCATAAACAATAATTTGTAAACTAAATGTGTAAAGGATATTTCCTCCTCAAAGTAACATTGCTAATAGTTCACTTTTTATCATTCTCAAGGTGTCGCATTACCTATTCATTCTATTTTTATGCTATTTAGTGTCAGGGTCCTCCTTAGGGGTATAATAGGGGCATATGGACCCATTAGAGATAAGAGTAGGATAAGTATGGTGTCCATTTAATGTAATGTCAACTAGGTCTATAATGTTAGTTATTATTAAATAAGGCCATATTAGGTAGTTAACATTTAATAAATGTAATGTGGCCTCCCTAAATAAGGACCACTAGATAGTTATTAGTTGATATGTATAAATAAGGATGTGGTCATCCTTATTGGAAGAACCACATCCTCTACAATATCAGCACCACCCATTTGGATTGTGATCATGGGACTATCCAATAAATACTCCCCCATATTGAACTTAATACCAAAATTTATTATACCAACATCTACAATCATTACTTGAAAATTTGGTATTGGATATATAAGACAATTGAGAACTTTCACTAATTTTCAATTAATGAAGATATGGGTACTACCAGAATCAATCAACACTGTTACATTTTTCTTTTTGATATATCCTTTTATATTGAGTGTTTGTGGAGTAATGATACCATCCATTGCATGATAAGATATGGTTAGTGTTGTCTCTTCTAGTTCTATATCCTACAATGGTTCCAATTCTTGATCTTCTTCTTGTTCACAATCTATGTAGAATCATTTCTTCTCACCACATTTATGCCCCTTACTATACTTTCTATCACAATTGAAACATAGTCCCTTTTCTATTATTTCATCAATTTGATGAGGTGTCAACCTTGTAGGTTGAGTGACGTTAGGAGAGGGAGCATGGTGCTCTCTATAGTTGTTAGAGATTTCTTTTCTAGTGGCCATGTTTTTACTATCAACTTTCCTTTCCATATTGAAAGCATGTTCTAGGGATTTAGGTTCAAAGAGACCCACCTCATGTTGAATGTTCTCTTTTAAAATTCCAATAAATAGATCTAACAAGTTATCCTCTAGAATGTTATTTACCCTAAGACTTAGTTTTTGGAATTGTTGAATATGTTTTGTAATTGGACATATTTGTTGAATATTTATCAATTGACTAAATAATGTATTTCTCTTAATATCCTCATAATGATCTATCTGTTGGACACACCTACCACACTTAGAGGGGGGGTTGAATGAGTGTGTGGATCTTTTTCCCAAAACTTCCCTCTTACACAAAACTCCTTAGTTAACATTGTTGAATTCTGGCTTATTCTAGAGAGCGACCTTGTAGAGTGTGCCCCGCATGAAATATTTTTTGAATAGATATAAAACTATTACACAGCATACTATAAATTGTAATATAATCAACACAATTGGTCTCACATAATTTGGATCTGTTATGAATAAGTTATGATGCTTTTACCCAAAACACCTTTTTTATACTAGTTTCAGGACTAACCACAAACCCTATTTTCCACGGAGTGTATCTCCAAAAATACAATGAAACACAAGCTGAATTGATTACCACAGATACTTGGAGATGTTTCCTCAATGGAATAAAAATCTCACGGTCTGAATCATTATAGAAAACAATTTATTGCAAAAATGGTGAGATGACCTGTAAATAACATACCTTAGAAAGCATCATGAAAATAATTTATCCTCCCTTGAATTCCGACTCTCTTTTATTCACCTTCCCTATGAAATTAGGCTCAGATATCCTTTGGTTACCTCAGTAACCTATATATCTTCAATATGCTCAAGTTTTCCACACCAAAAATGCTCAAGAAGCTCTCACAAGAAGCTCTCCACCAATACTCCAAAAGATATTCTCACAAGAAGCTCTCCATTGATCCACAAAAAGGATGATCTAGAAGAGACCATTTCCATCTTATGTATACTTTCATCCTCTAGGTCACTTAACCCATTTTTAGGTCACTTAACCCATTTCTAGGTCCTTAACCTATTTTCCTTATTTTAGGGTTAACTACTTTCCATAAATGAAAGTTCTCCAATACTTTATCATTTAAATATTCCTTCTTGATTTTGTCCCCTTACTTTTATCATTTCTTGATTTTTTGCCCTTTTCTTTACTATTTAAATAATACATCTTCACTTTATCAATTTACTTTATCATTTAAATAATACTAACCCCATTTCTAAGTCACTTAACTATTTTCCTTATTTTAGGGTTACCACTTTCCATAAATGAAAGTTCTCCAATACTATCATTTAAATATTCCTTCTTTATTTTGTCACTTCTCTTTATTATTTAAATAATCCACCTTGACTTTGTCCCTTTGGTTATCATTAAATAATGATTTCTTCTTTTAGGTCACTTTCCTTATTTGATGACCTTGGGGCTTGAAGCCTTCATGGGGTCCTTCATCTTTGTAGCGACATAACTCTCAAACCATGAGGAGTTATGTGACTCACATACCGAAAATGGCATGATAAACACTATCCATCTGGGATAGTTTCATCAACAATTTCATAATCTTCATCTCATTATTCACATACAAGCATGGGTCCTCCAACCATTGGTTGGGATTAACTCAATCCATAGCATCTTCTATGAGGGATTTCACCATAAGGACCACTGAGTTCATCCATTTGTGCACATATCAATCATGATAAGACAATGAGTCATCTATACATATTTCCAACAATGCATCATATACCAAAGTAAAACCACATCGATCCATCTTCATCATGTATCAGGCTGACAACTCATTGATCCACACTATCACCACATTCTCATCAATGAAAATACATATTACATTACGTAATCATCAATCAATCAATCCTTTGGCATCCAATCAATCCAAACCATTGGCATCAATGACAACATGATCCAACAATCTCCCCTTTGGCATTGATGGAAATGCAGGTATTGATGTCAACACCAATTACCAATTATTGATGTCAACATGTATATAAGGCATGCTCTACATCAATAGTCAATGTGACTATCTCTCCCAAATGTGACTATCTCTCCCCAATCAATAAGCATCAATCCCATCAATGTGACTATCTCTCCCCCTTTGACATCAATGGAAGGGCCATTTTACCCTCTTGGGGATGCTCCCCTTCTTGAACTTTCCTTGGGGTTGCTCCCCACAAGAGTGCTGATATTCCTCTGAATCTCCCCTCGTGAACAAGGGATATCACTCTGATGTAATGTTGAAAATGCATTGAACATACTTTCTCCCTGTGACCATGGCTCCTCTTGGAATTATGCCTCTGTGCTCTTTCTTCAAATATAGGGCTCTTTTCTAGTTATGCATCTAATAAATATCTCCACTACAGATATGGGAAGAAGAATGACTTCCCTATGGATATGTCTCTCCTATCTTCTCTATGAGATGAACAATATGCTACCATGTCTTGATCCTTGGACTATTCATTGCATCAAACTCATGCTATACCAAAATCATGAAGCCAAAGATATGTCAACAATGATATAAAGGTGAGCAAAATATCAGCAAACACATCACGTACAAAATGTGTGCTCATCATGCCACAACACCTATGTGCATCAACATCATGCAATGTGCCAAAATATATCATCCATGGAATGTATCAATGATATGCCTCTATCAATGTACCTTGCATCTACCAATATGCCAACATGTGCATCTGCAATATGCCAACCATGTGTGTCATACCAATATGCCAACCATGTGTCATATCACTCATGATATGTCTCCATCATGAACCAGGTGTACAATCATGTATCTTAAACAAATGCCAATTGACCCAGTAGATCAAGTAGTACCAATTGTGTAGTATCATAAAGCATATGCCATCTATGAGGTGTACCAAACATGTATCAATTATAGATCAAGCTATGAATCATCAATGATGTGCAACTCACCTCATCAACTCACCAAACTGTCAAATGTGTAGCCCATCCATATGCGAAATGCATGCATCAAGATTTCCAACAAGTAATCTTCCAATACATCATCAATATATATCCACATAACCAAAGTGTCATAACTTCCTTGTCACAACCAATTGTTCTTCAATAGAAACGTGTAAATCCATACTCATGGGTCCTTTGCCATGCACCTAAGTTTTATTTTACATCATCACCTTACATAATCAATATAGAATCATGAAAACCTAGAACAAACAATGCCGAGGAACTATAATAAACCATGTCATACCATGCATCGTAGATTTATATACATCAAAATGCAATCCACAGCCAGCACTGCTGACTTCACCACATATCACGCGGCTTCTTTGCCTGGACATCATATATGTCATTGACCTATACAAGGTCATCTTCGATAATGTCACCTTGATTATTCTGTTGGCTCACCCATGTATGCCTCAGTAGATGACATTTTGAACTTCCCTTAGGTATTTCATTTTGTTCTATTTGCTCTGTCTTCTTCACCCAATTTTGTATATGTCCCTACTCCTTAGAACTTGAGATTTGAGCATCCATATTTAAAATATGTCTCTTCCTTACTTCATTTCTTATTCTAGCCATGCTATGTGAAGTACTCATCGTGGACTTTCTTCTTATGTTCCGGCCTCCTAGGATTTGTGGCCAAATCCACTACAAATATAACATCTCATGGTGTTACAATGAACAACAATGTGTCCTATGTCATCTCAACACCTTATGGTATGTACCGAATCTTCATTATATCTTCTTTCATAAGATCTACATTCAAAATGTTTGTGACCATATTCATTACATGAATAACAATGCCCATGAAAATACTTTCATACCTTTTATTTGGTGTATAAGGGTAAAGCTGTAGTGTCTTCCTTTCTTTGTTCTTTTGAAATTTTCCTTGCACAGTAGTAGATGTTGATTTGCAACATTGTCTTCCTTTGTTTGATGGACTTACCTCATTCTTCTTTGGGGTGCTTTCTTGACATGTGTATCTTCTTCTTTGTATCCAAGACTGATTTATCATGTATTGATCTTTGTCTTTCCAAGATCTCATCCAATATTTTGAGCTATTCAAGACTTTATTTGACTTCTCACTTTCTTTCTAATATCAACAATTTTAGATTCTAACTTACAAAATGACTCTTATTTTTCATTTACTTGATTCTTCAAATAGTTCTTTAATATTTTGACTGCTGATTTGGGTCTTGATATGGACAAGGGTTTCAAAACTTTTGTTAATCTCATCATTTACTATCACATTTTCTTTTTTCACTCTTTGAATCTTATGATCTCTTCTTCCTTTTCTTCTAGTTGGTGCATTGCTCTCTTCTTGTTCCTTCTAACTTCAATATGTGCCTTAGACTCCTTCTAAAACTTCTTAGTGTTGTCGAAAGAATGGTTATATTCTATATAATGATCACTCATATATCTATAAACCCTCTTCCAACTTCCTTTTGGGTTTAATAGATTTTCTTCTATTCTTTCATGGGTTAAACCATCAAACTTTACACAAAGTGTTCTAGATCTTCTTCTTCTTGTGAGAAAAAATCAACATCATCACATTTGAATCATTGCAATCAAGGGTTTTTAGGGTTCTTTACCTTTATTTTGAAATATCTTCACGATCTTCCATTTTATCAACACATAATTCTTTGCCTTCATTTGAAATGTCTTCAAGATCTTTCTTTTGTCTTTATCATCACTTGATTCTTTATCTTCACTTGAAATGTTTTCAAGATCACATTTAAGTAATGCAATAAAGGGTTTTTGGATATTCTTTACCTTTAATGATCTTGTTGGAGTGATCTTCAATATCTTCTTTCTCCTTCTTGCTTTGATAGGTCTCCTCTAGCTTTAGCCATAGATCCTTGGCGGAGATGCATTGTCCCATGCTCTAGATTGATAGGGCTTGGAGGTCAATAAAATTCATCATTCTTTCCTTCCATTTGAGCTACATACTTTGACTTTTTCCTCAAGGAGCCAGATCTACCAATGGTTGCCTTCCAAATAGCTTCTCATAGTGTCTACAAATGCTTTCATCTCTATTCTCGAGTAGAATAGTTTTCATATAAGGTTAGTATTTCATCATCCATTTGTGTGTCCTATGGATCTCACCTTCAAGCTTATTGGGCTTGTAGTAAAGGCCCTCTTTGATACCAATTGGTGTACACACCTACCACACTTAGAGTGAATGAGTGTGGGATCTTTTCCCAAAACTTCCACTCTTACACAAAACTACTTAGTTAACATTCAAATTTACTCGTTACTCATTGTTTTCATTATAATAAGTTATATGTGAATACATATCAGCAACATATATCAATAATATATCATCAACAAATCATCTCCCACAGGGAACCTGACAATAACTACCAATGTATGTCTGATTTTCTTTAGCGGACTTCCAATCACGGGGTTTTCGGTAACAATTTGAATAGATTACAACTCTACAGGCACCAGCTCTATGTACAAGACTCAGCTTACATTCGGCCTGTGAGATGGGCAATAATCCTCCATAGGATAATCGTACTATAAAGCGAGTGCATCAACCATGCACCAACACAGTACCAAACAACTGTAATCAACATGTACCATAAACAATGCATCAACCATGTACCAAGGCTGTACCAATCATGTATCTTCTCATAAAAATTACTCATCAATATGTACAACATCCTCAACTATACACCTCATGTATGTGACAACTCATGAGGTGTTGCCTCAGCCATGACTAGTTTTGGACCATTAACAACCTAACCCAAATAACCATAACTGTAACTGTAATTAATAAAGATATGAAGCGATTCAAAATTTTTCCCACAATGAGCTATGTAATTCCTCCGGGTTTCACTATGGAGACCTCTCAAAAAGGAGTTATAGCAGAAATGACATACCTTACTTTGAGTGTGGCTTATTCTAGAGAGTGACCTTGATGTTCCCCATAGGAATATTTTTGAATATCTAAAAATATTACAAAATACCTACAAGCTGTAATATAACCAACACAATTGGTCTCACTAAATTTGGATATGTTATGAAGAGAGTTATGATGTTTTGCAGAAACACTGTTTTAGACTAGTTTGGGGACTAATACAAACTCTATTTTCCACGTAGTGTAAATCTCAAAATACAATGACCCACAAGCTTAATTTTTTACCACGGATACTTGGATGTGTTTCCTAAATTTCATAACAATCTCACAGTTTGAATCATTATATAAAAAATTATTGCGAGAAAATGGTGAGATGACCTAAATAACACATACCTTAGAAAGCATCATGAAAAGAATTTATTCTCCCTTGATTCAGACTCTCTTTTCTTCACCTTCCCTCGAGAAATTTTGGCTTAGATATCCTTTGGTTACCTCGGTAACCTAAGGATATTCACTATGCTCAAGTGTTTTACACCAAAAATGCTCAAGAATCTCTAGGAAGAAATGCTCCACCAATACTCCAAAGATATTACTAGAAGCTCTCCATTGATCCACAAAGGATGATCTACAAAAGAGACCATTGCTATCTTGTTTATACTTTCATACTCTAGGTGACTTGGCATTTTTAAGTCCTTAACCCATTTCTAGTTTACTTAATCTATTTTCTTTATTTAGGGTTAACCACTTCCATAAATGATAAGTTCTCCCATTACTTTATCATTTTAAATATTCCTTTCTTGATTTTGTCACCTTACTTTATCATTTCTTGATTTTTGTCACTTCTCTTTGGTATTTAAATAATCCATATTGAATTTCTCTCACTTTACTTTATCATTTTAAATAATATTAACCCATTTCTAGGTCACTTAACTTTATTTTCCTTATTTTAGGGTTTCCACTTTCCATAAATAGAAAGTTCTCAATACTTTACCATTTAAATATTCCTTCTTGATTTTGTCACCTTACTTTATCATTTCTTTATTTTGTCCTTCTTTATTATTTAAATATCCACCTTGACTTTGTCCTTTGCTTTATCATTTAAATAATGATTTCTTCTTTTAGGTCTTTACTTCTTTGACCCAGGGCTTGAAGCCTTCATGTGGAGGTCCTTCATCTTAAGTAAGGCCATAACTCTCAAACCATGAGGAGTTATGGCATTCCACATACCACGATGGCATGACAAACGCATATCCATCTAGGATAGTTTCACCAATAATTTCCTTGATATTCATCTCATTGATACATACAATCTCATGGGTCCTCAACCATTCTTTTAGGATAACTCAATCCATGAAGTGTCTTCCTGAGGGATTTCACCATCAGAGGACCACTTTGGATTTCATCCATTTGTGCACCTTATCAATCATGATAAGACAATAATGGAGTCATCTATACATTTTTCAACAATGCATCATATACCAATGAAACCACATCGATCAATCTTCACCATGTATCAATGACAACTCATTGATCCATCTTCATCTATGCATTCTCATCAATGAAAATACATATTACATTACATCAATCATCAATCAATCAATCCTTTAGCATCAATCAATCAATTGACATCAATAATCAACCATTGGCATCAATGACAGCATGATCCAACCTTATCAATTCATTCATAAAATGGACGAGATAATATAATCATTTTTTTCTTTCACAAATCCATTGATACCATAGGTGATCATTTATAAATACAAGGATGCAAGAGTTACCTTTTGTAAGGTTGTAACTTGTTGTAGATCAAATAATTGCTCCATCATAATATCCCTGTTATAGGATCTTTACCATCAAAGTTCCTTATATCGATCTTGGAAATTAAGTAGATCGTTGGTGCTGAGTGGACCCCCTATGATGCATATCTGGATTTGATCAATAATCAATCATGATAAGACAATAATGAGTCATCTATACATTTTTCCAACAATGCATCATATACCAATGAAACCACATCGATCAATCTTCACCATGTATCAATGACAACTCATTGATCCATCTTCATCTATGCATTCTCATCAATGAAAATACATATTACATTACATCAATCATCAATCAATCAATCCTTTAGCATCAATCAATCAATTGACATCAACCAATCAAACCATTGGCATCAATGACAACATGATCCAACACTATCAATTCATTCATAAAAATGGACCAAGAGATAATATAATCATTTTTTCTTTCACAAATCCATTGATACCATACAAATTGATCATTTTATAAATACAAGGATGCAAGAGTTACCTTTTGTAAGGTTGTAACTTGTTGTAGATCAAATAATTGCTCCATCTATAATATCCATGTTATAGGATCTTTACCATCAAAGTTCCTTATATCGATCTTGGAAATTAAGTAGATCGTTGGTGCTGAGTGGACCCCCTATGATGCATATCTGGATTTGATCAATAATCATGATTTTGGGGATAAATCTTGATTTCATCCACACTTACATGATTTTATTATGTTATGATATCTCCTTGACAGAGTCTCTCATCTAGGGTATGCAAGATAGTTGACATGGAAATTTTCATTTCTTCCATCTTTTTTCTATTTGCACCCTATTTTCATCCATATTCTTTTCCATTTGTACCATATTTCCATCCATATTATTTTCCATATTATAATCATTGTTTATTGACTTAACACTTAATTCATTAAATTGGTTCTCCAATTTGTCCAGCCAATGAAAAATCTCTTCTTTCATCCCAAGTCAAGATTGATATTTCTGGAGATTTAGTTGGTGAAGTAATTTTTGGAGCACCATTTGGAGCCATGTGGGAAAATAATAATAATAATCCTCTCTTTTCTCTTTATCACAACTTTTGAATCACCAAAAATAGATCTTTCATTCAAAAGTTAAGCCAATTGTAAGTTGTGTACATTCAAATCCCTAATTGGGAGATTGTCTTCTTAGATGACATTTGTCATGATGTATCACTGAAATTTCAAAAATTTTGAGTCTAAATTTTTTTATTATTTTGATGTTTCTTCTCTGCAATGCCACAAGTCTAACCAAAATCTTACGTGTCAAGTCAAAGTTATAGTAAATTTACCAAAACTTGTTGATTTTTTGCCCTTTCTAGAGAAAGAACTTGTACAGGATTCCATGTGTCAAATATTTCTGATTTTTTTCTTGAAATTTTACTTGAAATACTATGGTATATCCTGTTTTCAAATAAACTAGTGGAACTAAATTTGGAATTTCCAAACTTCATATATGGCATTTCTACCAACAACACATGTTTGAGACTAGTTTTAGGACTAGTCAAATAACCATAATTTGAAAAGCTTGTATCTCATAAAGTAAAATGATTTAAAAATATAAATTTTACCATAAATACATCACAATGTCTCCTCAGGTTTCTAAAAATTTCATTGTCTGAAACATTAAAAAAAAAACGTTATGTCAAAAAATTCCATGACTTGTTTGAAATTGATTTTAGGACTAGTCACAAACCCTAACGACCATAAGTTATAGCTTAGAAATTATAATGAATCATTACCTAATTTTTTTACCATAAGTACTTAGATATGTCTCCTTAGTGTCCTAAAAATTTTAAATTTGTAAACTTATCTTAAAAGAGTTATAGTGAAAATTACAAGATTACTCGTTTGAAACTGATTTCAGGACTAGTCACAAATACTAACTTCCATAGAATATATCTTTGAAAATGTAATGAACTAGTACCTAATTGTTTTTACCAAAGGTACCTCAATATATCCCCTCAGCATTATCAAAAATTCTCTATTTTAATCATCCTAGAAAAAACATTACAGTGAAAATTACAAGGTGTATTGATTGAAGGAGAGAAACTCTAGGATCGTATGCTCTGAAAGCAAATGTCATGAACCAAAATATAGAAAATAGACAATGAATAATTCACATTAAGGGGGAAGAATACTTTTAAAATATATTCAATGCAAAAGAAAATATGATATGCTCCTAAACTAGGTCTCCTTAGTGTATATATATAGGAGACCAAGGTTCTAATTACAATTAAAAGGTCTAGCCAACAATGTTAATATAACAATAGAAATACAACAACTCAATATCTAGGGATTTGCATGGGGATATATACTTATCATGGGGTTTTGTATAGGGTATTAACATAAGTAGATTATGTAGTATTTATCCATTGGATGTAGCTTGGGTGGTTGGGAAGAATGGTTACTACCCTCGCCACCCAGGTTCAATTTCTTGTAAGTGACATGTGATGCCCTTAATGGGTCTATATGATGCTCGTGTTGTTGAGCCCCCAATATTATGAAAATTCTTGACCTCCCCACGTTCTCTCGTGGATTTTGGGGTTGTTTTCCGTGGACGTAGTGAGTACCGGTCTTTGGTTTTGTGAAGCACATGTAAAAAAAAAAGTACATTATGTAGTATCCATTCAGGCCATAGTGTCATAGGAAACTCCATAGTGAGTGCCCCTTTCTTTGTATTTTCATTTTCATAACTTAAGAAAAGAGAGAAGAGAATAGGCCTCACTTTGTATCTTGGTTTTCTCCCTTTATGGGTTTCCCATGATACATATGGTGTTTATTTGTCTGGATGGTGTTTTCTTTTGCTAATTTCTTTCATTTCATATTTTAGTTATTTTCATAAATATGAGTAATAATCTAGTAGTAATTAATAAGGGAATTAATGAAATAATTGGAATAATATAAGATTTCATAATATTATAAGATCTGTTGTGACGAAATGTTCAAGTGGAATATCCAAAACATTTTATAGATCATGAGGAATTTTTTTGAGGTAGTAGCCAAAGGAACAAAAAAATCTGAAGCTAAAGTATAGGGTTCCAAATTCATTTCCAAAGTATTTTAGGATCCCCTCCCTACTTGATAGAGTCAAGGGAATAGTCTTACTTAATTGGAAAATTTACTCTTCCTTGATAACCTAGTTGGATAATGTATTCCCTCACTTTGTGATTAATTTTTCTATCCTTGAGGATTTTCGAAAGGACCTCCTCATTCTCCAAAAAAATCATGTTGGTTATTTCTAGAGTCTCCACGTTGTTTCCTATCCTTCCTCCCATGTTTTCCAATAATAATGGAGGTGATCATGATGATTTGTAAGGTGTCATAAGTCTCAACAAGACTAGGTTTCATGTTCATATTTGGTTTCTATTTTAATGAGTCATCCTAGAAAAGTATCAAGTCCCCATTTTTTACCTTCCAAAAGCATTGTTGTTCAACTAAATTTTTGTGTTACCAATAATTGTTCCATATCATTGATTTCGAGAAGTCAAATTTTGTTCTAATGAAGTCATTTTCATCTATTTTATGGGTATATTCATCCTCTAAATCTTACACTATAAATCATTTCTACCCTTGAGCCCTTGCCACCATATATTTCTTATTAAAACTTTTCTTAGCACATGGCAATTTTGGATGCCTAACTTTTCCCTATGCTTTGGGAGACATACATTATCCAAATCCACTAATTTGCATTTTATTTCCCACATGGAACCTCCCTAGATAAATTCCCTTTGCAAGCCTTTTATGGTCTTGATTACCTTTGGAGGTGATGCTAACACTAAGAAGAGGTAGAAAGGCATGACTTGTAGGACTGATTTAATGAGAATAACCCTTCGAAACAAAGGCAAAAAGTGAAAGGTCCTTATGTTTAACATGTTTTCTAGTTTGAGTAGGAGGTCCTCAAAAGAGAGGTTTATGAAGGAATTCTCAATTAAAGGGGCCCCTAAGTAGCTAGAGGGAATGACCCCCTACTAAAAACATAATATCTTGACAATATTATTCTGAATGGACTTATGGGTATTGAGGAAAAATATCTAGGATTTTCCTTGGTTGATTTAAGTCCCTGAAGTGTTAAAAAAGGTGTCCATGATTTTTTTCCATTTCATTTGCTTCCCTCATGATATTAGTACCCATTAACAATATATCATCTACAAACTAGATATGTGAGAGGGCTTATGAATTTGGGTATATTTCGAATTCCTTTTAGAGTACTTTGTTCTTTTTCTCTTCTTAAACTTCATCCCGAATCTTTTTACATTAAGTAAAAAAATTAAAGGAAAGAAAGGGTTGCCTTGGCTTATTCCTCTTGAGAGGTTGAAGAGGGTTGAAAGAGAACCATTAATGAGAAAAGAAAAGAAAATTGAGGATACCAAATTTTTAATCCAAATTATCTATTATTTACTACGAAATCCAAAAGCTAGCAACATATTTTGCATGAACCACCAATGAGTCAACCAAAATATTTGGATATGTCCAAATTTATCATCATTCTTGGTTTATCACTAACCTCGAGAGTGAATTTCCTCACGTGAAACAATAATTTCATCCTATATTTTCCATCCTTCTATGTATCCTCCTTGTTTCTAGGAGGTTATGTGCATAATAATGGGTTTCAAAACATTGGTAGTGATCTTGGTTATATTATTATAGATTACATCACATAGGGATATGGGTATGAACTTGTCTATTATGTGAGCGCCTTCTTCTTGAGTATAAGAGAAAGGAATTTTGCATTGTCAGAACACCACTTGAACTTTGATAATCATCCAAAACTTCCCATGGATATTTCTCTACAACCTACTAACAAGCTTGGAAGAAACTTGTTGGGAGCCCATCTAGGCCTGGGATTTTCATGTTTCCATTTCCTCGACTATCTGCTCTACTTCCTCCAAATTTATTCCTTGCATTAAAGATGTATTTTTCTCATGTGGAACAAGGTAAAGGATGTTATTATTTAATTTCATTATCGTTATATGATATATTCAATGGTTATATCATTAAGTAATTGTAATAAGTGCAAAGATCCATCTCAATGTCTTCATGGTCCTCCAACTTATCCCCATCCTTATTCTTTAAGGATAGACTTTTTTTTACTTTTAACCTACTGATCATGGATTTATGAAACAAGTTGGTGTTATTACCCCCCTCCTATAGTCAATAGATTCTTGATTTTTGTTTCCAAAGCATTTCCTCCCACTAGGCTCTATTACCTATATTTTTTTGTAGATTTTCCTCTTGCTTTCATAGATTCATAGGCATGCCTATAGCCATAATCTCTCTTTGCATCAACTCCAATTTCTTTTCCAACTCTTGTTCCACTTCAAATACGTTTCCAAAGACCTGTTTGTTCCATGCTCTAAGTTTTATTTTTAAATTTTTAACCTTTGATGAAATACATACATCATCTGTGCTTGAAACTCATTTTTCTTCATTCCACCAATCCTTTTTTTTGCTTATAAATTTTAGGTGAGTGAGGAACAATTTTTCAAATTGGGATGGGGAAGGTCTACATGAACCTAGGATGTTCTATTTTAGATTGATCAACTAGTGATATGATCCTTCACTTTGGAGGATCTCCACCTATATGGCCATCCTCTACTTTAGAAAATGATTTAATACTATCAATCTATCTAGTTGAACTACAATCTATGAAGTTCCACCTTGTGTATTATTCCAAGTGTCATGTCCATTACTTATGTATGTGTCAACTATTTGGATCTCTTCATTTGATTTTTTGAAGTGCTCATTTCCCTCATCAAGTTAATTGATACCTCCCCATTTTTCCATCAAATATGTGATGACATTAAAGTCCCCTCCCACTATCCAATGTATGTTTTGTAGTTTCTATCCTAAGATTTAATGGAATCCATAAACCCCTATTTTTTAGATGGGATGGTGGGTCCATATAAAATGTAGATAATTTTTATTCCTTTTATATTATTTCTATATTTTTGTTGTAATGAGTCTGATTAAGGAAATTATGTCCCAAAATGTTACTTTTTTTGGGTTCCATAAGATCTGCATGCCCCCTAAAAAACCTTCTAATTTGATTACCTCTACTTCATAACCTCTCCAAATTATCTTTGTAATAGAAATTATTTTCTCGTTATCAAATTTACTCTCTAGAATCGTGATAATTTCAAGTTTTTACTTCATGATTTTGTTATTAACCCTCCTTTGTTTCCCTTGTGCATTCAACCCATGCACATTCCAAGATATTACCTTCATTTTAAACCAAAGGTTTGGAGAGAAGGTATCCCTCCATGAGTACTTTGGTTTCACTAGAGTCTACCAATTAAGCTCATGTTTCTTCTATATTTTCCCTTGTTGGTATTTATCTCTCATATTTTATCCTTTCCTAGTTTTGAAGGTTTGAGGTTATTTGTTTTGATGCCCAATCCATGATGTCTCTCCAATGTTTTCTTGTGTTGGTCATTTCTCTTTTCCCCTTTGTCAACTCATGTCGTAGATATTTAGTTTGTTATATCGTTATTTTCTCCAAGTGGTCTCCACTATAATTCTCTAAGAGTGTTGAGATATATAGCTCTACCATCTTTCCATCCTCTTTTTATTCTTCGGTATCCTCCTCTAATTCATATTGACCCTCTACCTCTTCCACATTGATTTCTCTCTCCATCTTCTTATGTTTCAATTGTGTTTGATCAGTTTGGGATTTTTCCTCTCTATTTTTCTTTTTATTTCTTTTAAAGTCCATCTCTACTTCTAAGCTAGCATCTCCCCTAGGTATTCATTGTCTCCTAGTTCTAAATAGATATTGCAACATGGCCATCCTCTATACATGGGTATTGATTTTATATTTTCCTTATCATATATGGAGTGAAAATTGTTTTTGTTTTTATGAGAAATGTTTCCAATTTCCTTCTATTGTTTTCTCCTCAACCTCCTCTTACTCTAGACTTTTGTGAATCCTTATTTGTATGTTTCTTCATTTATTTTATACATAGGGACTACTACATTCATAGAAATGTTCCTAAATAATTTCCCATGTTCATCACACTTCCATTAATGGAATGGTGCATTCTTGTAATCTATGTGTGTATCCATTAGTCATCTTGAATTATGATTCATAAATATTCTCAGAGGGTTCGTGAGAAATTCATGTGAAAACATATTCTAGTATACAATGTATACTTACCTTTCTTGGTGATTTCCAAGGTTTTAATAAATTTATCCAAAGTATTGTCAATTCCTTTCAAGATCTCCTCTTCTATGTATTCCATGGTAATGACCAAAGGTGGATCCACACTAGGTACTATGTAAAATATCCCTAATCTAGATTAAACTTGTCCATCCAATATCTAATATACATGTCCGTTGAGTTGAATAAAGATAGACCCTCCTCAAATACCATTTCTCTATCCTTTTTGTTTGTAAATATTTATTTTAAAAGACCCTTGCTTGAAATTCAATCCTCCCTTTGGTTTCTATCTATTACTTACCCACAAATGAGTGCTTGCTTGGAGGGCCAGATGTCAATAAACTTTCCAGTGACCACATGGTCATTCATATAATGGATATAATATACTACAGTTTTTTATATATAGGATATAATGTAACCTCATATCTTTGGTTCTCTATTGTTTTCACCAATGTAACATCTCGCTCTTGCACGCACATGATTTGACTTATTCTTTGAGGACACTTGCGTGTAAGTGATCCATTTTTATATATGGTTGTATGTTTCACTTATGGATTTTTATGATGATGTTTATGGATTATGATGTTATGTTATTTGATATCTATGTATAGACAGGTGCTATTGACGGGTTTCTCCTGAGTGTGCAGGAAACTTGATAGATTGAGGATGCTGATGGAATCAATGGACCTCCATGGACTCCGTATCAAGTCAGGGAGTGGACTATATATGGTTTTGGTATTTTTATTTATGCATATGTGACATATGATTGGGTATATTATGATGTTGTTTATGGATCGTTGACAGTGTTTTGTTGAACCTACTAGCACTCCCATCATGGCTCAAATTGTAGGTTAACGATTACCTAGTTCGAGAGATACACAATGTTGTGAGGGAAGACTGAGACAGTCACCAACGAAGATTCTAAGGGGTGCGCAATAACGCAGGGTCCTTATTCCTTAGAGGCTCTTAGTCTCTCACAAGGTCGCCTAATGGACTATTGACTCCAAGGGTTGGAAAACTACCAAAAGCAGTCAAAAGTGAGTGGAACCCTTGGAGCACGTAGTGCATCTTGAAGGGCACGTCGCATAAATAAAACTTGAATAAAGGTGATAGGCACCCTTGGAGCATGAGTGCATCTTGAAGGGCATGTCGTGATTTTAATAAAGGTGAGTCAATGAACCTAGGTGCCTAGAAAACAAGTTTTGTTTTGACATTGTCAAACTCAAAATAAATATTAAATAAGTAATTTTTATTAATTATAAAATCCCCTTTAAAATTATGATCCTAGTTTAAAAATTTGAGCCTAAGGTTAAGTGGGTAAGAAGACAAAAAAAAATTATAAATTTGATAAATGGTGGGCGATGGAGAAAAAAAAATCAAGTTAGAGATTGAAAGAGTAAAAATTTATATCTAAAGATTTAATTATATAAATGTGTGCAAAACAATACCAAATTGGAACTAAGATAAGAAAGGAAATAAATGTAAAAAGGAATGTTGGAAGCATAGAAAGGAATCTAGTCTATTCTAACTAAAGAACTTTCTTAAATTAAACACAAATAAGTTTTAGAAAGGCATCAATCATTAAAACGGAAATAGAGGGAATAAATGGACAGTTAGGAGTGATTTAAGGAGCGCTTTTATGATGGGTGAAGGAAATTGACATTTAATTAAAATAAATGGTGAATTTATTGGTGCATCTAAGGCAATGGGTGACAAGTGTATGGGGGGGTAATTCCTAATTAATTTTTAAAAAAATGAATTAAATGTGCAAATGGAAAGTGGTCACTAAGAAAAATTCTATAAAAGAAATGGTTGAGAGGAGGAATGGAGGATGACTGGTATGCGTAAAGTTATGCTGCTGAAATTTCTTTGATTGATTTTACTTGTGAGAGTTGGGATACCCAGCTCGAGAGAGAGAGAGAGAGAGAGTGGTAGCTCGACCTTGCAAGGCAAGCTGGGAGCTAGAGTTTTTTGGTTGTGTTTGTGTGTGGCCCCTTTGCGTCTTGGGGGGATAAGACGGAAGAAGAGTACCCCTAGCATTGGCTGGGAGTTATCGATGAGGTATTCACAGTTAGAAAGTGGGGAGTGGGGTGGAGCGCAAGCACGGGAGATCATCATTGACTACTCTCCTTTGGTTATGGTATTTTAATTAAATTTGTAATTGCATTGGATTAATTTCTATAATCTAGTTTTTTTTTTTTTTACCTTGTGTAACCGTGTGAGATCTTAAGATCAAGAGATGAGCTCCTAGATGATTTTATAATGCTATATGCGGATTCCTAATAATTTCACCGCCAATTTTAATGTAAATCTAAGCTTGAATGTATGCACTAAATGTTGACCACCACCATTTTTAATTTCAATCTTAGCATGAAATTATACCCACATAAATGTTTGATCATTGCCAGACAAAAATGATCTAGAACTAATATAAATCTCCTTTCGATCTAATGATATCGTTGACAGCCAATTGATCTGGAACTAATTTAACAATTTCTTCTGATATTACCACATTTTTGTTTAATCTCCAGTAAATTACTTCTTCACGCGCATAGATTTCCCATCTTTTTACTAAGTCTTCTCCTCACGAATTTCCCAGGAAACCGAGTAAATTCTTCTCTGCGTTTTTTATGTATTACTCCCTTGCGTTCCACAACCACTACGAGCAATTCTTTTCCCATCAAATTTCCCCTTTACCTGTGTTTTAGTGGGAGAAAGCTCCTTTGCATCTACGCCATCCCTCCTTGCTCAGATGTATATTTGTACAATCAACCCTTGTGTTTTTACTCTCACTTAAAATCACCTATGGATCCTACATGATTTTTATAGATTTGCTAGTTACTCTGATTTGCTACATATCCTATTGATCTACTACAAATTTCCTGCATATCCTACTTCAATGGTAACTACTATGGGTCATCTACCTCATTGAATTTTCTATGCTAAAGATCCACCAAATTTCTATAGATTCTACAACATTATTTATTTCCAGTCACAATTTATAAATTAGGATCCCTATCGTATTATTACTCAAGTACATATAGTCAACTTACGAAGTGTTTAATGGTTATACGCAATGGGGAAAATGGGAAAATGTTTAGGGTTATTCTATTTCCTATTTGTTGCATAAATTTCTTTAATAGCCTTATTTTAGTTGTAATGTTTTCACTTGTTAGCAACTCTCAGATACAATTATTAAAGATATCTCTGTGTTTTATCGGTATTACTTTCCCCTTTTACCTCAAAAAATTGCATGCTTTTCACCCAGCATTGTCATAATATTCCCTCTGGATTTTATTAATGATGTCCCTGCATTATTCCTGTGTTATCTCTGCGTGGGCGAGAATCTACCCACTCGGCGTAGTTCAGTTAATCATTTAGATAATTAAAATTATTTACTTATGAACTGAGAGTAAGTTCAATTAATTACTAGAATAATATGGATATTAGATAATTGTTATTTCCATTTATTTGTTTTTCCATTATTTAATAATTGAATAATATGGATATTTGAATAATATGGATATATTAGAGTAATTGTTACTTCCATTATTGAGATAATTGAAAATAATTACTTATGAATTGAGTAAGTTCAGTTAATTATTATTCTAATATGGATATTAGAATAATTGTTATTTCAATTTAAATGTTATTTCCATTATTTAGATAATTGAACAATATGGATATTAGAATAATAATTAGTGTAGGATAAGGGTTGAGTACCTTCCAATCATAATTTATTTTATCTTAGATTAATTAAATGATATTCATGTGTAGAATGTGTTGTCACAGGGGAAGACCCAGGGTTCAATGCTACAACAACGCACCAACAAAACCCTAACTATCGGCCCTTTCGACGACACCTGCGAAGAAGATGAAGTCTCACCAGAGGTAGAGGCAGGGGTGGTTGCAGGACTCAGATGTCTACAACCTTAGTTGGGACACAGATATGGGATTATAATGCTTAACAAAGCACTTAGCAGTTGACATTCATCAATATCCAGTTCTTAGTTACATCGTAGTTAAACCCTAACTGTAGAACATCACAGTATTCATTCAGATCTACGGTGATCAAGCACTAAGAACAATTATATCAGTCAGATCTAGCATTCATCCACATCATTAAGAACAAAGCATCAACCGATCTATCTATCATTCATCTATATTGAAGCACTAACCAAGTAAACACATAACACATTAACACATCGCACAAAGAAAAGCAACACATCATGTACATGGTTCACCCCCACCTTGGGGCTACGTCCACCAACTCTGCTTCTATTATCTTCTGTCAATCAGTTACATGCACAGAGCTATAAAACCCTACTCTACATAGGACAGGGGATCTATGCACTTTGTTAGATCCTCCTTCCCCAAGTTAGGTTCAGCACAAAGCCTCCTCTAGATCTCTTACAGTCACCTTCACTTAGCCTTGCAATTCTTACATAGTATGCACGGAGCACTTACAATCTTTCGATCACATAGATCTATCACTACTACCTTCTACATCACCTAGATTCTTTATATATATATATATATATTACAAAAGTGGGCCTAAGCATGGGTAAACCCATGGGCCGACATTCCCATACCTGTTACATGGTCCCAAAACCCAAAAATCCCTAAAAAGTGGGTCGAAATCATGCAATCTATGCTTCGTCTTGCGCTCCTCCTTCGACAGCCTATCGAAGTCGTAAAATAGGTCAATCATGACCAAGAGTCCTCAAACTTAGTCAAGGTCCAATAGGCCCCCAACATTCACCTGTGACTCATCCTGAGTCACTCTGGTCTAGGTAGTTTTGCTTCAAAAGTCTCGAGCTTGGCTCGAGCTTCTTTGACTTGTTGTTGTGCCACGGCCTCCTATTCAGCGAACTCTTGGATGACTGCTTCGTTGACAGCTCCCTCTAGGCGTTGTTCAACTGCAGTGATGACCTGCTCCAGTTCTACTCCTTGGCCTTCGATCTCTATGAAAAATTGGTAAGCCTCCTTCTGTACAGGTTGGAGTCTCTGAGTCACTTCCATGACTTTGCTCTAGATAGTGTGGATCTATTGTTGGGTGGTGAACTTCTCCTGGGACCGCTTCATTCTTTCTATAGCTGACAGGGGCTTCAACTGCACCTGTATTGTCTCTTCTTGTTGCATGGCTTCCTGGATATCTGACTCCAGTGCCTTCAGTTTTGGGTTCTCAGTGAGTCACTCATACATTTGGGCACTACGATTACTCAGCTTCTTGCATTCCATGCCAAGGGCCTTTATTCTCTCAACTGTGCTCCAAGTAGTTGCTTCTCTTTGGTCCCTTACATCCTGCAGTGTGTCAGGCACTGTGTAGAGCTCTAAGTCTGTTATTCTTTGTTTTATCTGTTGGATAGCTTCCGCAAGTTTTTCTACTTGTTGTGTGACTCGGTCTTCTCCCTGTGGCTCTAAGCCTGTCATAGAGAGAAGTGCTATGTTGACTGCTTCTTTCACTTCGAGTTTCTCCGTGAGCAACTATTCTTTGGCTTGTTGCATATGTTCTTTCTCTTCGTCAAAATTTGCCTTGAGAGTAGTCTTCTCCTTCTCTACAACTCTGTGTTGTTCTACAATTACTCCTTGTACTTGCTTCAAAGCCTTGGTGGGTTGTTCTGTTTCTTCTTGTGCTTGTTGAAGGCGAGCTTCGATTGCATCTTCTAGTCGACAGAGTTGAGCTAGCTCATCTCCCAAATCTTGTTCTCCTAATGGAAGGGGAATAGTGGAGAATGTGACTGAACTGAAGGGCCTATTGTACCCCTTAGAGTTTGACCTCAATTCGATCATACATTTACTCTTTATTTGCTTCTTGTTTCTCCATGATTTCCAGTGAAGTTTCATTTAGGGTTGCTATAGTGAAGTCAAAATCATTTGTGGTAAGTACAGTCTGCATCTTGGTCACGGTGGCTCTCGATTTCTTCTGGGAAGAAGGTTTCAGGGGAGAACTCTTCCTCTTATTCAAAGGATCAACCTCATCTCTGGGTGGTGTTACTTTGCCTGTCTTGTGTTTAGCTTCTACTTTGTCATCACCCCCTCGNCTAAGGTGTTGCTTAACTCTTGGAGCTCTTCAGTCTTTTTTCTTCTGCTGGTTCCAGGTGTGTTATGTTCTTTGTGAGTGGCCTCTGAGCTGTCCAGTTCAGGATCATACATCTCTGCAGGGTCAGCGGAGATAAGGAGGTCTACGGACCAGTCCTTAGTGATGTCCTCCAGGTCCTCTTCCATAAGTTTATAGTATGACTGAAGTTGTTGCTTATGTTCATCAGCTCACTTTGTTATGTAGATGAAGTGTTGATCTGCGTTGAACTTCATCAGGGGTTGGAACCTCTATAGGGTGTTCGGATTCATGCAAGGTTCAACTTTGATGGATCTCTTCAGTTGAAGGTAGTAAGTATGAAAAACAACGTTTGACTGCCATTGTTTTTACATATCACTCGAATACCAAAGTGTAGAGAACTTCGCAGCAAGCGGTTCAAACGGTTCAATATCCAGGAAGTTCGCACCTTCCGGCATCTCCTAGGAAACAAAGGTGATAGGGATCAGGAGCCAGTTGAAGTGGAACTCATATCCCTGATCCTGTGCTTCGCGGAAGTCTAGCTCCAGCTGATTCACTAGGTACTTCACCCAGTTCATCTGTAAACCTTCTACGCACTTCCCTGCAAGGTCAACAACAAAGCCTGTGACTTGCGTAGGTCTGTTCTTCCTTACTAACTTTCCAGCTATTAACTGACAGGAAAGGCACACTGTTCCATTCTGGGTGGAGGATACCTTGAAGCCTCACATTCCCTTTTCAACATCGCCATATGTATCCTTGATCTTCTGTGCTAGTGCATGCTCTGTGGCTTTTCCTGGATAGCAATCCTGCGGGTCAAGTCCTTGCATACTTAACCCTATGATTCTTTGGATCAACGTCAGATCAACTGTAATACAGTGTTCTATCCATAAGTAGCCACCATGGTAACATGATAGCAATAGCTTGACACGGGCATTGACTTCTTGGTGCCTACCGAAGTGTGGGATTTTCATGACAATTAATAGGGTGGACTGTGCGAGGTTCATTGTCCATGGTTGGGGGATTATCTTTGAGTTCTTCCCCTTCTTCCTGGTTAGGTATTTGTATGGGGAAATAATTCTATGATTATTGAAATCTCCAAGGTTGAATTCATTTAACTTCAACATTGCTATTTTTTCCTGTTGCGCTCGAACTGCACATATCCCCTTCGGGAAGTACGCAGTAACCATGGTGTACTCGAAATATCTAGGTACACTATCATGACTTACCATGTTGACTAGAGGTAGGATATAGTTGGGTAATATAGATGGGATCAACTTCACATTGTCTGGATCATCTCTGTGTTTGGTTCTCTTCTTTGTTGATGGTCATGATGGTCTGGCTCTGCGAACAGTCGACGGGGAGGCTTGCACTCCTCTCATCAATGACGCACGTACACCTACATACATCGACATTACTCTTTTAGTCATGAGTTCGATGAGAACTTCCTCGAAAACTTTATCTGCAGCGTTGAACTCATCCAACATACACTCTCGGGGTTGGAAATCTCGGGTTCGAGGAGTAATTTCTCAATGCAATGGGATAAATGGCAATAGCGTGATGATCACTGTGCAAAATCAACTAATATGTGGGCTCAGATTTTTGGTTCAACAAAAGTGTTCTTGGTGCCTGGCGCGATGGGATAAATAGATAACCTGGCAACGGATCTCTCCAATGGGCAAGAATCCTTCATTAACTTAGTTTTTTCCGTTACAGCGCAGTCTCAATGCTCTGATGGCAAGCTTCCTAGCCATAAATTCCTTTCTACCCATTCGGGGAGTCGGTCTAATGGTTATATTATTCCTAATGGCTATATTTCTTCGCCATGGAGAAGTGCCATGTGACGTTGTTATGATATCTTGACGAAGTTCCAATTTTGAAAATTTTCCTTCTGCGGAGTTCCCTCTGGAACCTTCTATGATTTTTTAATCTTAGCTCTATTCTTTCTCATCTTTCTAGCCTTTTTCCCAGTGAGTTTTGTCTCAGTATTCCTTTTTCCATTATGATTCGCATCTCCTCTTGGCATAGCAACTTCGTGCTATTGAGATTCTTTCCTAGAAATCAGGGGTAATACTTCACCTGTATCTGGAATAGGTACTTCAATATTTTTTGGGTCTTCTAGTGTTCTTCCAGCTTCGACATCCAAGTTTCTAGTTTGAAATAGCTTCACTCGGTTCTCCTGTTCTTCAATCAAGTGTGCGATCCTCCTAGTCATGAAATCTTTTAACTCTTGCTTCTTCTATTCTAGGACTTATTATTCCTTCCTTCTGGTCTGATATCTTTCAATCCAAGTTTTTCCTAGCAATATAGAAAATGGAGTGTTGCTCTCAATAAATTTAACAACTTCAAATTCTTCCTCTGTCGAAGTTCCATTGGCATTCATAGATATCTAGGTGAGTTTTCCACATAGAGTTATCAGTTTTCCTCTGAATAGTCCTATTCCTCCTAATGAAGGAATCATGGTAGGCTTCCATAAATTTTTCCAAGTTCTTTCTATCATGATATTCACTTGTGTTTCTTTATCTAGAACACAGTCAATTTCGAAGTCTCCTATTCTTGATTCTATACATTCTTTTTCTTTGAATATTTATGATAAGCTGATATGTCGGTGGTCATTCAAGGTTTCTTTCATCTGTATCAATACTTCCTCTAATTATTTCTGGTTTTATGTCTTGGTTTCAGTTGCTTGACCTTTAACATGGCCTTCTTGTCTCATATTTATCCTTTCAACCTTAGCAATCATTCTAGGGAATTCTAATACTTCATGGTCCAGATCTTTACAACAGAGGCAACTAGGTCTCCTTCCAGGGAATTCCTTAGCAAGATGTCCTGGTCTTCTGCAATTGTAACAAAGGGTTAATCCTCTCTTTCTTTTAAATGATCCCCAACCTTTCCTATACTATGCACTAGGATCATAGTAGCTAACCTACAAAAAAATCTTTCTAGGATCCTCCATCCATTTGTTAGTCCAAACATTCTCTCTATGCATAGGTATAACATATCTTTCACTATTCTTATCAGATCTATTTATATAAAATCTTCTTTCATCTATCAGTGCCCTAGTTTTCAAGCTACAACAAAATATATTAACCATACCTAGATCCATACTCTAGAAACAAAAATTTCCACTTATCTTACTTGTATAGAAAACAAATCTTTCAAATTTAAAACTTTTCACTATTCTTACCTTTATCAGAGCACAAATCTTGGAAATCTTACCTCTTTTCTTTAGATTTGAACCTTCTTCTTGGCATAGAGCTTCACAAATCAAGTAGAATGTTGCGCACTAGGGAAATAGATCTATGCACAGATCTTTCACAATTCCAGGTTAGGTCTTTGCACAAAGCTTCTTCTTCCTCAGTTCCCAGAAATCACAGCTTCACGTCTCGACAATGGAACCATTTGTTGGCACAAGGGAAAAACTAGGGTTCAATGCTACAATAATGCACCAACAAAACCCTAACTACCGGCCCTTTCAGAAACACCTGCGAAGCAGATGAAGTCTCACTCGAGGTAGAGACAGGGGTGGTTGTAGGACTCAGATGTCTGCAACCTTAGTTGGGACATAGATCTAGGATTCTAATGCTTAACAAAACACTTAGCAGTTGACATTCATCAATATCCAGTTCTTAGTTATAGCCCAGTTAAACCCTAACTGTATAACATCACAGTATTCATTCAGATCTACGGTGATCAAGCACTAAGCACACTTATGTCAGTCATATCTAGCATTCATCCACATCATTAAGCACAAAAAATCAACCAATCTATCTATCATTCATCTATATTGAAGCACTAAGCAAGTAAACACATAACACATTAACACATTGCACAAAGCAAAGCAACACACATGTATGTGGTTCACCCCCACCCTGGGGCTACATCCAAAAACTCTTATTCTATTATCTTCTATCAATCAGTTATATGCACAGAGTTGCAAAACCCTACTTCGTATAGGACAGGGGATCTGTGCACTTCACTAGATCCTCCTTCCCTGAGTTAGGTTCAGCACAAAGCCCCCTCTGGATCTCTTACAGTCACTTGCACTTAGCCTTGCAATTCTTACATAGTATTCACGGAGCACTTACAATCTTTCGATCACATAGATCAATCACTACTACCTTCTACGTTGCCTAGCTTCTATATATATATTACAAAAGTGGGCCTAAGCATGGGTAAACCCATGGGTCAGCATTCCCATACCCGTTAAATGGTCCCAAAACCCAAAAATCCCTAAAAAGGGGGTCGATATCTCGTAATCTTTTCTTCGTCTTGCACTCCTCCTTCGACAACCTGTGGAAGTCCCAAAATAGGTCAATCATGACCAAGAGTCCTCAAACTTGGTCAAGGGCCAACAGAATGTGACATGTAATTAAATATGGAAGAGTTGATGTTAAAACCTATCTTCATGTTACTTCTTTGGCCATTTCTATGTAAACATTAATATTAGCTATATATAACCCCATTAGATGTTTAGTTGACATTTGATCATTGCGCATTGGATATTAATGATTTAGTTTTTAGATTCTTGCGCCATGAATTTAAAATCGATGGATGACTACCTATGTAAATAGAATCCTTCCGTGCAATGAAATTTTACTGTAATGTAAGTTGTTTTTCTATTAGACCTCTGGCGTGCAACGAAAACATGATGAAAAGAATGAATGTTTATAGCTTTGACTTCTTCCACTATGAAAATTTGTTGATGTGTAATGACTAAGTAATGGGTTCTCTGACACCATTGAATTAATGTTGATCTCGGATGGTTTGATTGATTATTTTGTTTGCACCTTAATTTGATTGATAATTACTTGTGCCATGATATATTATTAGCTAGGTGTGGATGGACATGTGCGTAGTTACTTTGGCGCCATAAAATTTGATGAATATTACTTTGCACCAATTATTATGTTGTGATTTAATAATTGGATTGCTTGCGCATTGTAATAATGATGGATGTACAATATTTTATCTTTGATTACTCGTGTGCATGTCATTATATTTGTACAATGTTTTAGCTTTGATTACTCACCATGAAGTGCGGGAGGGCTCCTACAATAGAGACGAATATTCTGACGAAACGAGGGTGGTAGGGACCCCTCCAGATCTAGTTGATACTGTGAGGAGTCTCATGGTTGAATTACAAAGCTACAAGGCTGATAATGAGAGGATGATGAAAGAACAAGAAAAGTAAACAAAAATTAATGCAGTTTTGTTGTAGAGCTTATCTGACCTACAAAGAAAAATGCAGCATGAACCTGAGGTATAGAAACATGATCATATCAGTGGCCACACTGAGAGGAGCACCTCGAAAAAGGTCCATTCTAAAGGTAAAGTACCAGTGGTGGATGATTCCTCTGGGAAGGAAGCTGACAATTCGGAGGGCTCTTCTGGAAGTAGAACTAGTTCTTATTCTCGAAGAAAATAGAAGAAGTGAAAGGTTTCCAAGGGTCATAAATTCAAAGAATTCAGGAATTCCAAACCACCCTCCTTTGACGAAGAAATAAAGAAAGGTGAGGAAGTAGAGGCCTGGCTGCTTGGACTAAAGAAGTATTTCAGAGTCCATGACTTCTCAGAAAATTTGAAGGCCCGAGTGGCCACCTTCAACTTGAATGGAAAGGCTTACATTTTGTTGGAAGACCTTAAGAATGTGAAAGGTGTTCACGAAGAGGACCTGTCTTGGGAGTAATTTGAGAAATACTTCCGAAAGAAGTATTTGTCGGAAAAATATTTCGACGAGAAGACTAAAGAGTTTTATGAACTCAAACTGGGGAAACTCACTATAGAAGAATATGTCAACAAATTCCTCGATTTGTTGAGATATGTACCTTATATAAAAGTAGAAAAGGCAAAGTTGCAATGCTTCATTAGTGTACTACCTAAGGACTATCAGAACATAATTGAATTTGATGAGCCAAAGACCCTAGAAGGCACTATCCGAAAGGCAACCTATTGTCATGAATAGTTTGGACATCGAACAGAACCTCGTGAAGGATGGAAGCAGAAGAATAGTTCGAGATTTCAGAAAAAGGGGATTAAATCCCCAGGATTTAAGAACTATAAGAAGAACCCAAGAATGAACTTCCTAGCCCGGAGTGTACACCAGCAAAATTTTCCCTCCTTGGGCGGAAATAAAACTTCTGGATCCATACCAATGAAGAATGATAACCCAAAGAGAGAACCTTTGAAATGTTGGGGTTGCAGAGAAGAACATTTACTGAGAGACTGTCCACACCGACAACAGAATAGTCAAAGAATTTATAACATCCAAGAAGCTACCACTGTCAATGATGTGGCCAGGAGTGTGCCGCAAATTTATGTAGCCTTGGATAATAACCAAGCTAACCACCAAGCTTGAGTGGTGGAAATAGAAGGTATGATTTCCAACCATATAGTGTCTATTTTGATTGACCCTGGTTCAAATTTGAGATATATATCCCCTAAGGATGTTGATAAGTGTAAACTACATCCACAAAAACCTACCAAGCCATGGTTGGTACAGTTAGCCACTGGCACCAAAAGAAGGGTAGCAGAGATCATACAAACCTGCCAATTAATGTTGGGTGAATTCCCCACCGAAGCAACCCTTAACATATTACCCCTGGGATCATATGATCTGTTGATTGGTATGGACTGGCTAGTCACCCATAAAGCCGGATTGGACTGTTACCATAAAACCATAGAATGTGTAAGTAAATAAGGAAAAAGGATAAACCTTCAAGGGATCCGAAAACCTCTCTCGGTGAGACAAATATTAGCTCTACAAATGAGAAAGAATTGCCGAAAAGGATGTCCCCTATATGCAATATAGGTGTTGAAAACTATTGAATATGACAAATCAAGCCTTGAAGACCACCCTACCCTGAGAGAATACAGAGATTTATTTCTGGAAGAGGTATTGGGTCTACCTTTGAGAAGAGGCATAGACTTCTCAATAGAACTTGCATCGGGAGTGGTGCCGGTGTCTAGGACACCTTACCAGATGAGCACACCCGAGTTAGTTGAACTCAAATTACAATTAAGAGAAATGATGGATAAGGGCTATATCCGGCCCAACGTGTCTCCATGGGGAGCACCAGTCCTATTTTTGAAGAAGAAGGATGATACCCTTAGGCTTTGTATAGATTAGAGACAACTCAATATGGTAACCATAAAGAACAAGTACCCCTTGCCCAAGATCGATGACTTGTTCGATCAATTGGGGGCTGCGTATATTTTCTCAAAGATTGACTTGAGGTTGGGATACCATCAAGTCCGAATTAAGAGAGAAGACATCCATAAAACTACTTTCCAGACACGGTATGGTCACTATGAGTTTGTGGTAGTGCCATTTGGGTTAACCAATGCCCCTGCCACTTTCATGTGTTTCATGTGCTGGTTTTTATTGACGATATATTAATTTACTCCAAGAATAGGGAAGAGCATGAAGAGCACCTTAGGCTTGTGCTGCAAGTGCTAAGAGAACATCAGCTCTATGCCAAATTTAGAAAATGTGAATTCTTTTAGAAGCAAATACATTACTTAGGCCCTGTTCTATCCGAAGGAGTAGTAGTAGACCCTGACAAAACCAGGTCTATCATGGAATGGCCTACCCCAAAGGATGTTTCGGACATCAGATCCTTTATGGGATTAGCAGGATACTATAGGATATTTATAAAAGGATTCTCCAAG
>SNQJ01S0011280.1:31094-41751 GCA_010110895.2 Picea sitchensis | reverse complement strand
GAGTTTTCACATCCTGGATAATCTCCTTGTTGTTTCCTATCAACAACATGTCATCCACATACAAGACCAAATAAATCAAATGGTCACCAATTAATTTAAAATACACACAGTGATCCTCTTTGCTTCTTGTAACGCCAAGTCCCAACATATAAGTATCAAAATTTTGATATCACATCCTTGGTGATTGTTTTAAACCATATAGGGATTTTTTCAGCTTGCATACCAACTCCTTCTTTCCCTTCACAACATAACCTTCTGGTTGCTTCATATAGATTTATTCTTCCAGATCCCCATGTAGGAATGTTGTCTTCACATCCATTTGTTCTATTTCAAAATCAAATGCAGTAGCAACAGATAACATAAATCTTATGGAGGTTAACTTGGCAATAGGAGAAAAAATCTCACCAAAATCAATTCCCTCAACCTGGGAATAACCCTTTGCTACTAACCAAGCTTTGTATTTCTCCACTTTTCCTTCTTAATTCAACTTCATTTTAAATACCCATTTGTTGCAAATGGGCTTTCTTCCAGTTGGCAACTCCACTAGAACCCTAGCCTCATTCTTATCCAAAGATGCCATTTCTTCTTCCATGGCCCTTTTCCAGAGATTTCGATCCTCTGAATCCACTACCTCCCTGACAGTTCTAGGATCATCATCAGTAATAGACAAAGAAAAATTTGAATGGAAATCAGATAGACTATACCTTTCCAGTATCCTTCTTTCTCGATTCGATCTCCTCAATAATGGAGTATGAGGATCTTCTTCTTCTTATTCATGTTCTTCTGTAGAGTCTGATTCGTCATCCTTTAAATCAAACTCTATCTTCTCTAGTTCTTCCTTACTTGGTAGGACTTCCTGTTTAACAACATCCTTCATTTCTCTAAATACCACATCTCAGCTATACACTACTATAACACCCTATTTCCCCCAGTCTGTAAAAATAACTATACTGGCCAAATATTGTGGCAAACTTAGAAATGTGAATGTATGATGTGAATGGACCTTGTGAAAAAGGTCGATGAACTTAAATAATATTATGAATATATATACATTGCAGGACTACTGAGAGGGGGATGTGCTAAAAAAGAGACCATGATAGCTGAAGAAAGGTGGTGGAAGGCACCTGGAATGGTGGCGTTAACTTCCACCGAAACCAATACCGTATTTGGACTTCACTGGCCCGAAGAACCAAGAGCGGCTCGCTGGCCCCAAATTAAATCACTCACCCAGTTGGTAGGTAAATGGATCCTCATGAGTAATGAGGGATGGGGGTAAACCACCCATCCGTAGAGTCCTCAGACCTGACCACCGCGAGGAAGATCGTGCCACACGCAACCTCGCCGGAAATAGAAAAGGCAGGAAGAGTGTGCGATCAAGGGGAGACGTGAGGAAAAGAGGAGAAGAAAATAACTCTAGAAAATACAGAGTGAGTGATAGCAGAGAAGAAGGAGAGTAACCTTCGTTCTCAGTCACTGGAGAATAGAGACACAATCTCGCAGCATCGTGGTCTTAGCTCGGGGGTGGTTAGTGGTAAATCCATTTGGTGGTTGGGTGGAAATGAGCACCCCTCTCAGCAGTTGCATTAGATCTGGTGTTTTCTGATAAGTGTTTTATATCTTGCATCCTGAAATTATATGCTGACATGTATGCTCATAGTTTGTGCAAATATGAATAGTTGTAGTATAAGATTGTCTATGTGGTGTTTTGACCAAAAATGGTGGTTGCATGCTTATAATGGAAAGACCACATATGGCTTATGTTTATAAATATATGTGTGTGTGTGTGTGTGTGTGTGTGTGTGTGTGTGTGTGTGTGTGTGTATGTATATCGAACTAACTCAAACTTCAAGTCTGTTCTCGGGAAATCTATGCCCTTATTCATCTCAAGGAATGTCCTGGATAGATCTCCCCACAGAGATACCCTCTCTGGAAAGCTTACCAAGAACCTAAAAAAGAATTTGATGGTGCAAGTCTTAGTAATCCTGCACAAGGAAGAATGGTCCTCTTAAAATCCTGATATTTTGGCATTTCGGCACCCAGGGTATCCAAGCGTGAATCTTCTCGTACTCGCAAGTCCCGAAACCCCGATTTGCGAAATCTCGAAATGGCAGCGTGTGGATGAGTATCGATTGACGGAAGAGATCCTGTCGAAATATCTGAGGTTAGTCGCGACCGTTAGATTGGAGGAAGAAATGAGGGCATTAAGGCCTCAACCCCTTCCCTTTTATCTTCGTAAGTAGCGAAGAAATCAAGACCGTAGATCCCCAGGGTTCGTGGGAGTATCTGGACCGTCCATTTATAGGGACACGTGGCTGCCAGTAAGTGTTTTGGCATTTCAGTACCTGGGAAAACAAAGGGGAAAAACCCTGAGAATCGCGAGTCGCGAAACCCCAAAATAGTTTAAGGAGTGGATGAGATAGGATAGTTCGGCATTTCGGTACCCGAGATATCTAAGTGCGAGTCCCTTTGTACTCACAATTCCCGAATCCTCGGTCCACGAAATTCTGATGAGAGAAACCTTGAAATAGATGCGCATGTTTAAGAGTCGGTATTTCGGAGTTTAGGCTCCTGGAAGGTCTAGGTGCGAGATCTCCTGTCTGCGTACATCATGAAACTCCGATTCGCGAAACCCCAAATTTGGTCGAGGTTATCATGAAAGGGTGTATCGGATTTTCTGCACCCGGGTAGTCGAGCAATATGGATCTTCGACCTCTGGTATCACGAAGTCCCGATATGCAAAATTCTGACTTGTGAAATCCAGTTATGGCATACTGTGACTTGGGTCGGCGCTTTCGGCATTTCAGTATCCAGAAGACCCAAGGATTAGATCCTCATGTCATCGCACATCATGATATCCCGAAGTATGAAACCCCAAAAAGGTCTAGTGTGGGTAAGCCTTGGTGTTTCAGTGTTTTGGCAACCGGGAAACCCGAGGGTCGGTCTTCTTGTACACGTCAATCCTAAAATCCCGATGGGTGAAGTCCCGAAAGAATAATACGCGGATAGGTTATGAGACTTCAGCATTTCAGAAATCGGAATACTCAAGGGTGTATTCCCTTGTGCTCGCAAGTCCCAAAACCCTGACTTGTGAACTCTCGATATGGCATAGTGTGACTTGGATCTACGACTTGGTGTTTCGGTACTTGATATCCCCAAAGGATAGTTTTGTTCCTTGTACCTGCTAGATGAAAAACCCCAATATGTGCAATGTCGAAATGGCTTAACATGGACGGTATTTGGTGGGTCAGTATTTCGGCACCCGGGATACCTGACGGTAAGTTTTCTTATGTTCACCAGTCCCGAAAAACCAGTCTGGGAATTCCCGAAATGGTTTGAGCAACACATATATACAATTATATGTATGTTAAGGTTTCGGAGTCTCGGCTCCCAGGAAACCTAAGTGCGATACCTCCTGTCGTCGCATAACCCGAAATCCCGATGGCAGAAACCTCGAAACAAGGAAGTATGTTTAGAGTTAGTATTTCAGAGTTCAGCTCCTCGAAGACCCCGATGTGAGACCTCCTATCATCGCATCCCCCGAAATCCCAACTTGCGAAACCCCAAAGTACGAAACTCCAAAAATGAGTATAGATCGTCTAGAATTAATGTTTCGGTGTTTCGGCACCCGGGACATCTAGAGGCGAGTGTCTTGTCCTCACATATCATGAAATTCCGATGGATGAAACCCCGAAATGAACAAGGGAATACCTGCATCGCGATTTCCCATATTGTGAAAGTCGATGACTACCCATAGCCGCCGATTAGATGAGTACAGATAAGGGATGGCAAGGTCTGTATCAGGTCCCATAGGGACTCGGGGAATCCTATTCCTCGGAGAAAAGAAGAAAAGGCCGAAAAATTTTAAATTTCCTCGTAGGTGTGTTACAAATTGGTATCAGAGCATGGTTACAGCACTTGGCCTGCTTGGGCTCATGAACGAGTTGCGCAGAAGCTCCGTTTGAAACACTCCTAAAATGAGTAACCCTCTGTCTTAACCCTCTTAAATTCAAAGGTCAAAGTTTGAAATGAAAACCCGATTTTGTATGCATGTGAAAGAGATATGAAATTATGCGTGGGTTATGAATGTATCTAAAATATTGACTAACAACCAACATTTGTCTTTTTCACCCAAGCGGACGATCAGCCATGGGAAATTACGGATGAATAGAATGGTGACTCACCAAGAGGTGGGAGAGGGCTCCCAAAACTAAGACAAAGAGTCTGATGAAAGGAGGGCAATAGGGAACCCTCCATATCTAGCTGAAACTGTGAGGAGCCTCATGGTCGAATTACAAAGCTGCAAGGCCGACAACGAAAGGATGATGAAAGAACAAGAAAAGAAAACAGAAATTAACGCAGTTTTACTGCAGAGCTTATCCGACTTACAAAAACAAATGCAGCATGAACCCGAGACACAGAAACATGATCATATCAGTGGCCACACTGAGAGGATCACCTCGAAAAAGGTCCACCCCAGAGGTAAAGGACAAGCATCGGATGATTCCTCTGAGAAGGAAGCTGGCGATTCGGAGGGCTCTTCTAGCAGCATAACCAATTCCTATTCCCGAAAGAAACAAAAGAAGCAAAATCCTTCCAAAGGTCGTAAATTCGAAGAATTCAGAAAATCCAAACCACCCTACTTCGACATTGAAATAAATATGGGAGAGGAAGCAGAGGCCTAGCTGCTTGGAATAAAGAAATATTTCAGAGTCCATGACTTTCCAGAAAATTTGAAGGCCCAAGTGGCCACCTTCAACTTGAACGGAAAGGCTTCCATTTGGTGGGAAGATCTTAAGAATGTGAAAGGGGTTCGTGAAGAGGACCTGTCCTAGAAGCAATTTGAGAAATACTTCCAGAAGAAGTATTTGTCAAAAAAAAATATCGATGAGAAGACTAAAGAGTTTTATGAGCTCAAACTGGGACAACTCACTATAGAAGAATAGGTCAACAAATTCCTCAATTTGTTGAGGTATGTACCTTATATAAAAGCATAAAAGGCAAAGGTGCAATGCTTCATCAGTGGACTACCTAAGGACTATCAGAATAGAATTGAATTTGATGAGCCAAAGACTCTAGAAGGCACTATTTGAAAGGCAACCTATTATCATGAACAGTTTGGGCATCGAGCAGAACCTCGTGAAGGATGGAAACAGAAGAATAGTTCAAGATTTCATAAAAAGGGGATTAAATCTCCAGGATTTAGGAACTATAAGAAGAATCCAAGAATGAGCTTCCCAGCCTAGAGTGTGCACCAACAGAATTTTCCCTCCTTGAGCGGAAATAAAACTTCTGGACCCATATCAGTGAAGATTAATAACCCAAAGAGAGAACCTTTGAAATGTTGGGGTTGTGGGGAAGAATATCTACTGAGAGATTGTCCACACCGACAATAGAATAGTCAGAGGATTTATAACATCTAGGAAGCTACTACTGTCAATGATGTGGCCAAGAGTGTGCCGCAAATTTATGTAGCCTTGGATAATAACCAAGCTGACCACCAAGCTTCAATGGTGGAAATAGAAGGGATGATTTCCAACCATATAGTTTCTGTTTTGATTGAACCTGGTTCAAATTTGAGTTATATAGCCCCTAAGGATGTTTATAAGTGTAAAATACAGCCACAAAAACATACCAAGCCATGGTTGGTATAGTTAGCCACTGGCACCAAAAGAAGGGTAGTTGAGGTCATACCAACCTTCCAATTAATGTTGGGTAAATTCCCCACCCAAGCAACCCTTAACATATTACCCCTGGGATCATATGATCTTTTGATTGGTATGGACTGGCTAGCTACCCATAAAGCCAGATTGGACTATCACCATAAAACCTTAGAATGTGTAAGTAAAGAAGGGAAAAAGATAACCCTTCAAGGGATCCGAAAACCTGTCGCAGTGAGACAAATATCAGCTCTGCAAATGAGAAAGTATTGCCGAAAGGGATGTCCCCTATATGCAATACAGGTCTTGAAAACAATTGATGGTGACAAACCAAGCCTCGAATATCACCCTACCATAAGAGAATACATAGATGTGTTTCTGGAAGAGGTACCGGGTCTACCTCCAAGAAGGGACATAGACTTCTCGATAGAACTTGCACTGGGAGCGGTGTCAGTGTCTAGGACACCCTACCGAATGAGCACACCCGAGTTAGTTGACCTCAAATTGCAATTAAAAGAAATGATGGATAAAGGCTATATTCGACCAAGCGTGTATCCATGGGGAGCACCAGTCCTGTTTGTGAAAAAGAAGGACGGTACCCTTAGACTGTGTATAGATTATAGACAACTCAACAAGGTAACCATAAAGAACAAGTACCCCTTGCCCAGGATCGATGACCTGTTCGATCAATTGGGGGGTGCGTCTATTTTCTCAAAGATTGACTTGAGGTTGGGATACCATCAAGTCTGAATTAAGGGTGAAGATATCCATAAAACTACCTTCCGGACACGGTATGGTCACTATGAGTTCGTGGTAGTGCCATTTGGGTTGACCAATGCCCCTGCCACTTTCATGTGCTTGATGAACAATGTACTCAGTAAATTCCTAGAAACATTTGTGTTGGTTTTTATTGACGATATATTAATTTACTCCAAGAATAGAGAAGAGCATGAAGAGCATCTTAGGCTTGTGCTACAAGTGCTAAGAGAACATCATCTCTATGCTAAATTCAGCAAATGTGACTTCTTCCAGAAGAAAATACATTACTTGGGTCATGTTCTATCCGAAGAAGGGGTACTAATAGACCCTGACAAAACCAGGTCTATCATGGAATGGCCTACACCGAAGGATGTTTCGGATATCAGATCCTTTATGGGATTAGCAGGTTATTATAGGAGATTTATAAAAGGATTCTCCAAGATTGGTTGTCCAATCATTGCCCTCCAGAAGAAGGGGACAAAATTCATGTGGACACAAAAATGTGAAGAAAGATTTCAAACCCTGAAACATCTACTGACCCATGCACCCATGTTGAAGATCGTCGACCATGAAATAGATTTCCTCGTGTGCAAAGATGCCTGTAAGGAAGGGCTCGAGGGATTCCTTATGCAAGGAGGAAATTTGGTCTGCTATGAATCTCGAAAATTGAACGAACATGAAGTCAACTATGTGACTCATGATCTAGAGTTGGCCGCTATAGTACACGTCTTAAAAATGTGGAGACATTACCTCCTGGGGAGGAAATTTGTACTTATGACAGACCAGTGTGGGTTGTGATATCTGTTTGACCAACCGAAGCTCAATGCCAGACAAGCTTACCAAGAACCTGAAAAATAATTTGATGGTGCAAGTCTTAGTAATCCTGCACGAGGAAGAATGGTCCTCTTAAAATCCTGATATTTCGGCATTTCGGCACCCGGGGTATCCAAGCGCGAGTCTTCTCGTACTCGCAAGTCCCGAAACCCCGATTTGTGAAATCCCGAAATGGCAGCGTGTGGATGAGTATCGATTGACGGATGAGATCCTGTCGGAAGATCTGAGGTCAGTCGTGACCATTAGATTGGAGGAAGAAACGAGGGCATTAAGGCCTCAACCCCTCCCCTTTTATCTTCGTAAGTAGCGAAGAAATCGGGACCGTAGATCCCCAGGGTTCGTGGGAGTATCTGGACCATCCATTTATAGAGACACATGACTGCCAGTAAGCGTTTCGACATTTTGGTACCTGGGAAAACAAAGGGGAAGAACCCTGATCATCGCGAGTCGCAAAACCCCGATAACTGAAACCCCGAAATAGTTTAAGGAGTGGATGAGATAGGATAGTTCGGCATTTTGGTACCCGGGATATCTAAGTGCGAGTCCCTTTGTACTCACAAGTCATGAATCCTTGGTCCGTGAAATTCCGATGAGAGAAACCCTGAAATAGATGCACAAGTTTAAGAGTCGGTATTTCGGAGTTTCGGCTCCCGAAAGGTCTAGGTGCAAGATCTCTTATCTGCATACATCGCAAAACCCTGAACTTGGTCGAGGTTATGATGAAAGGGTGTATCGGCTTTTCAGTACCTAGGTAGTCGAGGAGTGTGGATATTCGACCTCTGGTATCGCAAAGTCCCGATATGCAAAATTTCGACTTGCGAAATCCAGTTATGGCATAGTGTGACTTGGATCGGCACTTTCGGCATTTCGGTATCCGGAAGACCCAAGGATAAGATCCTCATGTCATTGCACATCATGATATCCCAAAGTATGAAACCCCGAGAAGTTCTAGCGTGGGTAAGCCTTGGTGTTTCGGTGTTTTGGCAACCGGGAAACCCAAGGGTCAATCTTCTTGTACACGTCAATCCTGAAATCCCGATGGGTGAAGTCCCGAAAGAATAATACACAGATAGGTTACGAGACTTCGGAATTTCGGAAATTGGAATACTCAAGGGTGTATTCCCTTGTGCTCGAAAGTCCCGAAACCCTGACTTGTGAAGTCTCGATATGGCATAGTGTGACTTAGATCTACGACTTGGCATTTCGGTACTCGAGATCCCCAAAGGACAGTTTTGTTCCTTGTACCTTCTAGATGCAAAACCCCGATATGTGCAATGCCGAAATGGCTTAACACGGACGGTATTTGGTGGGTCGGTATTTCGGCACCTGGGATACCTGATGGTAAGTTTTCTTATGTTCACCAGTCCTGAAAACCCGATCTGCGAATTCCCGAAATGGTCTGAGCAACACATATATACAATTATACGTATGTTAAGGTTTCGGAGTTTCGGCTCCCGGAAAACCTAAGTGCGAGACCTCCTGTCATCACATATTCCAAAATCCCAATCGCGGAAACCCCGAAACAGGGAATTATGTTTAGAGTTAGTATTTCGGAGTTCGTCTCCCGGAAGACCCCGATGTGAGACATCATCTCATCGCATCCCCCGAAATCCCAACTTGCGAAACCCCAAAGTATGAGACTCCGAAAATGAGTATAGATCGTCTAGAATTAATGTTTCGGTGTTTCGGCACCCGGGACATCTAGAGGTGAGTGTCTTGTCCTCACACATCGTGAAATTCCGATGGATGAAACCCCCAAATGAACAAGGGAATACATGCATCGCGATTTCCTGTATCGCGAAAGTCGATGAGGACCCTCCGATAAGGCCTGTGGGCATAACCGCTAATCATATGAGTGTGGATAAGGGATGGAAGGGACTATATTAGGTCCCATAGGGACTCGGGGAATCCTACTCCTCAGAGAAAAGAAGAAAAGGCCGAAATTTTTTAAATTCCGTAGTAGGTGTGTTACAACTACCTTCTTAGTTTCTAGGTTCCAAAGCTTATAACCTTTGAGACCATCTTTATATCCAATAAAGATACATATTTCAGCCTTCTTATCCATCTTACTCATGTTTTCCTTTGGAACATGAACATATGCATCGCAGCCAAATACCTTAAGATGTGTGAGAGAAGGTTCCTTACCAGTCCATACCTCTTATGGAGTCTTGTCATTCAACGTTGATGAGGGTGATCTGTTGACCAGATAACATGCAGTACCCACTGCCTCTGCCTAGAATTCTTGCCCTATCCTAGCACCATTGAGCATGCACCTTGATTTTTCCATCAGCATCATGTTCATCCTTTCTGCAACTCCATTCTACTGAGGTGTATATGGAGTAGTCTTATGCCTTTCTATACCGCACTTCTTACAAAATTCTTCAAATTCATTCCCGCATAACTCTCCGCCATTATTTGTCCTTAGCACCTTAATTTGTTTCTCTATTTGATTCTCAACAAGAGCCTTAAACTCTTTAAACCTGTCAAATACTTCAGATTTCTTCCTAAGGAAATATGTCCAATTTTTCCTCGAGAAGTCATCTATAAATGAGATATAGTACATAGATTTTCCCAATGATGGGATCGACACAGGTCCAAAAACATCACTGTGAACTAGCTGTAAAATTCCTTCTGCCCTCGTTGCACCAGAGGGGAATCTTACCCGATTCTTCTTCCCATATAGATAATGTTCATAGAAATCAAAATCCAAAGAACAGTTAGACATACCTTCAACCATACCTTTACCGTGTAGTAGTTGAAGACCCTTCTCTCCGATATGCCCCAGTCCTTGATGCCACAACATAACCTTTTCTCCAGAGACTATAGGAGTTCTTTCTTCTTCAACTTCAATATCAGGAACAATGGAGCTATTACACCCATCACTAATAGTGCTTCATAGCAGCTTATACATAGTTCCAAACCGAACTTCCTTCATCAACACCATTGCTCCTCGAACCATCCTGCAAGTTCCCTTTTCAAAAATTGTTTTTGCCCCTGCATCTTCCATTTTGCTTACAGAAATCAAATTACTGGCCATACCTGGGATGTGTATAACACCAGGTAGTGTTCTAATCCTTCCATCTATGAGTCTCAACTTGACCCTTCCTCTTCCTATGATTCTGGTTGTCGAATCATTACCTAAGAAAACATTACCTCCATCATACTTTTCATAATCACAGAACCACTCCCTGTGGGGAGTCATATGAAAGGATGCACCAGAGTCAATCAACAATGCCTCATGATCTGCATGTGTGCTTGAAGAGGCCAAGTACACATCCCCTCCTTCTTCCTTGGAGGTATTTTCTTTTGTAGAAGAAGATTCTCCAGATCCCTTCTTTTTCTCAACTTTGGATCTACACTACTTCTTGTAGTGCCCTTCTTTTCCACACCTCCAACATACCCCTACA
>SNQJ01S0011280.1:0-21130 GCA_010110895.2 Picea sitchensis | reverse complement strand
CATCAATGTGACAATATTTCCCACAATGTTTTGTAGTTGTTGTTATTAAAATTCTTACGGGACATCTGAATCAACATTTTTTACAAGGGAAATAACATCTACCATGACCCTTTTCACCCGCTTTACTTTTTTCCCCACCTCTAACAACATTCTACAACATTTTTCCGCACAAAAATACCCTTTCGAAACCGTCGTTGTTATAGAAAGATTATCACAACATCTTTAAATCATTAATATTTATAGGCCAATTTTAGGTCACTATCATTGCAATTGTGACGATAGAGACCTAAAAATATTTCCACCTATTTATTTTAGTTCATTTTCAACAGTCCATTTTAAGGTCAATTACTATGGTCAAAGTTCGTCGCAAGAGAAACAGCAAAATATCTATCGTTGCAATTGAGACGATAGTGACCTAAAAATATTTAGGTCATTTTCAATGGTCCATTTTAAGGTCAATTAGTATGGTCAAAGTTTGTCGCAAGAGCAACGGACAAACTACAGTCGTCGCTCTTGCGACGAACTTTGACCATAATAATTTAGTCAAACTGAAGGCGTCACGATAGCGACGATTACAGGGTGGATTTAGAAAAAATGAACTTTTTCTCTTGCATGTTACGACGAAAGAGTGCTTTCGTCGCAAGTGGTCGTCGCAAATTTTTCAATATGTAGTAGTGGTTGATGATGTCCTTTCAGAGGATATCAGAGGCCTCGATTATTCGTCTAGATAGAGATGAGGACAGGATGTTTGTACCCCATGAAGGTCAATAGCGTGCCCCAGACAGTACTGGTAGCATTCACCAAGAACTCGAGAAGGTCAAGTTTCTTGAGTTCTTGGGTGCCACTGATGGCGTGGACGTCGAGGCATGATTGGAGAACATGTTGATGTGCCTTGCACTTCGTGACTACACCTCCAACATGAAAGTCTACATGGCAGTCTTTCAGATGAAGGGGAGCTCTCTTCTATGGTGGAAGATGCTCCTACCAAAACTGAACATGGTCGTCGAAGACGTTTCATAGGAATTGTTCGAGGAGAAGTTTTGGGAGAGGTATTTGTCTCAGGAATTAATTGAGCGTCATCTCAATGAGTTCAATGCCTTATGATAGGGCGGTCATACGATGCCCGAGTATGAGGCTCGTTTCATGGAGCTGCTTAAGTATGCTCCACATCTGAACACCGAGAAGCTCAAGGTCAACAAGTTTATGTCTGGTATTAATGTCAACATTCATGTAAAAGTAAGGATACTAATGCCTCATACGTTGCACGATGTTGTCCAGAAGGCCCTCGTAGCTGAATAAGAGTTGATCAATGGGGGTCAGAGAAAGACTCTTGCGAGATCGACAGAACATGCGACATCTGGTGCGCAACACCATCAAACACCAGCTAGACATCCATCAGGGTATCGAGGCACTTTAAGAGGATCCAAATTCATGACACCATGGCGACCAGCACCTCATCAAGGGACTCCCTACAGAGGACCACAACACTAGCAACAACGTCGTTCGCAAGAGCAGAAGTACAGGACTGTTTAGTAGAACATACCAAGGTTTCAGGCTGGTGGGCCATCGGCTTCTGCTTCTTGGACCAGGAGTACTAGACCAAGGATCGGATGTTAGACATGTGGGGAGCCACATTACCATTGTGATTGTCTAGTTGAGAGCACCAGAGAAGTCGGGTCAACTAGACACACTATAGTAGGAGACTTGGGAAAGGCCCATCGGATTCAAGCAGCGGTAAATAACCGTTAGGTACCATCGTTGACCAAACCTTTAGTATTTTGATAGATCTAGGTGCTATAAAGATATTTATTTTTGTTGCAGTGTTGAAACAAATTAAGGTAAAGGTATTCAAACAAGACAAGTTTATCTACGTGGAAATGGCATCAAGAGCCAAGAAAAAGGTTAGAGGAAGGTTACAGACTGTAGCCTTAACCTGGGATATTTTTTCATGAAAGCAAACTTGTATGTCATGATATTAGGATCTTACAACGTCCTGATCGATATGGACTGGTTGGAATCACATGAGGCGATACTCAATTGTAAGACGAAATGGTTGAGTTTGATCGATGATGAGAGATACAGACAAGTGATTGTAGGAAGAAATCAGGGAGTTTCCCTAAGGTTCATCTCTTCCCTACAACTACGGAAGAGTATGCGCAAGGGATGCAAGCTATATGCAATCTTATTGCTAAACGACAAGGGCATGGCGGAAGGACAAGAAAACCGTCTGGTAGTATGAGAGTTTACGGACGTGTTCCCAGAAGAGTTACCAGGTTTGTCACCTAAAAGAGAGTTTGGATTTACCATCGACTTAAAACCTGGAACTGAACCGATAATAAGAACGCCTTATCGAATGTTGGCCCCTAAGTTACAGGAGTTGAAAATGCAATTGAAAGAGTTGTTGGACCTGGGAATTATACGTCCAAGTGTGTCACCTTGGGGTGAACCTATTATTTTCATATGGAACAAGGATGAGTCGTGGAGACTCTTCATTGACTACTTTCAATTGAACAAGGAAACAATCAAGAACTAGTATTTGTTGTCAAGAATAAACAATTTGTTTGATCAAATGAAAGGCGTGACGACATTTTCGAAGATCGACTTGAGATCAGGATATCACCAGTTATGGATCAAGGAGGAAGACATTCCTAAGACCACATTCAAGATGAGGTTTGGACATTATGATTTTATCGTTTTACCATTTGGACTGACAAACGCCCCAGGGGTATTCATGAGCTTGATGAATGGGGTGTTCCACGAATACTTGGACATGTTTGTTCAAGTATTCATTGACGAAATTTTGATATATTCTCGGATGATGGAAGAACATGATGAACATTGGCACTTGGTATTACAGTGCTTACGAGAGAACAAATTATACAAGAAACTGTCAAAATGCTCTTTTTATCAATTGAGGATTCATTATTTAGGGCATGCTATCTCCAGTGAAGGTATCATTGTGGATCCAGTGAAGGTAGAGGCTATTATGGAATGGCATGTGTCAATGAACATACCTTAAGTAAGTAGCTTCATGGGTTTAGTGGGATATTATCGACATTTCGTTGAAGGTTTTTCAAAGATAGAAAATCTGATTACGGAATTGCAGAAGAAAAAAAAGAAGTTTGTATGGACCGAGAAATGCGCATAAGCATTTCAAAGGCTCAAGGAGTTGTTGATGACAACGCCGATATGAAAATTCCCTGAGATGGACGAGGACTTCTTAGTATGCATAGATGCATCCAAGGAAGGCTTAGGCAGAGTCTTGATGCAAGACGGTCGAGTGATCGCTTACATCTCAAGGAAGTTAAGAAAGAATGAGGAGAACTACATGATGCATGATTTGGAGTTATTGGCCATTGTGTATTCCCTGCGATTGTGGAGACACTACCTGATTGGATGGAAATTTGAACTAAAAATAGACCACTGTGGTTTGCAACACATTTTTACGCAAAGTGATTTGAACGTGCGACAAAGGCATTGGTCGAAACTTCTTAGCGAGTATGATTTTGAGATTACCTACATAAAAGGAACAGTGAATGGAGTGGCATATGTGTTGAGTCGGAGACCACGCATATTTTTGGTGATACCTCTTCAGATTAATATTCGTGAAAATATTCTAACTATACAGCGTGACGATGACTAGTATAAAGAGGTTAAGGAAAATATCGGACAAGACACCATGTTGGTACCAAAATTTGAGGGATTTACTGTGGAAAATGATGGATTCATGAGTTATAATAATCGTATTTACGTACTGCCTATTGACGATTTGAGAATTTTGATCTTAAACGAAGCTCATAGAGCAGTGTACATGGCTCATCCAGGAGTCACAAATATGAGGGCAGACCTTAAACCCTTATTCTTCTAGAAAGGAATGAAGGTGGACATAGTCAACTACGTGGCGATATGTCTAGAATGTCAGCAAGTGAAGGTTGAACATAGACATCTGAAGGGATTAATGCAACCACATGCTATTCCAGAATCTAAATGGGAGGTCATTTCGATGGAATTTATTGTGGGATTGTCCTTGAAGGCAAGGAGGCACATCTCGATTTTTGTGGTAGTTGACACTCTGACGAAGAGTGCACATTTTATCCCTATGCGTATGACGTATCAGGTGCTAGACATATCTAGAGATTTTATCGGCGAGATAGTGACATTACATGGCATTCCTAAGAGGATCTTATCTGATCGAGGATTAGTGTTTATGGGAGGCTTTTGGACTAGTTTTCAAGAGGCCTTGGGAACCCAACTTAACTTTAGTACCGCATATCACTCGAAGAAAGAGGGGCAGATAGAAATAACTAACCAAATATTGGAACATATGTTTCATATGTATGTGATGGACCAACATAAGCATTGGGAGGAGTTATTTCCACTGGTAGAGTTTGCATACAACAACAACTATAAAAGCACCATTAAGATGGAGCCATTTGAGTTTCTTTACAGTCGACCATGTAGGATGCCTTTGAAATGAGATCGACTTGAGGATAGGATCCTGGTAAGACCCAAAGCGATCCAAGAAATGGATGAACAAATGCAAACGATAAGACAAAGGAGAAAAGAAGCACAAGATCGACAGAAGAGTTATGTCGATGTGCATCGCGTTGAATGTAATTATGAAGTTGGTGATCGAGTATTCTTGCGGGTGAAACCACACAAGAGTTCGCTCAAGTTTGGAAAGGGTGATAAATTCTCTCCTAGGTTTGTGGGACCTTTCGAAGTTATGGAAAAGAAAGGGCTCGTGGCCTATCGACTAGCCTTGCCTGATTATTTGAGGCATATGCACAATGTTTTTCATGTATTTGTTTTGATACATTATGTTAGTGATCCTACACATGTGATTGACATCATTTCCTTGTAGTTGTCAGACGAGGGTGCACTCACGGCGGAGCCAATCCACATTTTGTACCATTTCATTTGATAACTACAGCGTCGAATAGTCGATCAGGTCAAGGTTTAGTGGGACAATTGTATTCCACACTCGACTACCTGGGAGGACGCATATGATATGCACCAACAATTTCCATTTTTGTTTGATAGTTAGACATTTACATCTTGTCAGATAATTTATTTACCTCACATATACTATAAAACTTTGGCACGAAGTTTAAACCAAGAGGGGGTGTATGTAACATCCCGCTCTTGCACGCACATGATTTGACTTATTCTTTGAGGACACTTGCGTGCAAGTGATATGGTTTTGTATATGGTTGTTTGTTTCTCTTATGGATTCTGATGATGGTGTTTATGGATTATGATGTTATCCTATTTGATATCTATGTATAGAAAGGTTCTATTGACGGGTTTCTCCTGAGTGTGCAGGACACTTAACATATTAAGGATGTCAATGGCATCAATGGACCTCCTTGGACTCCGGATCGAGTCATGGAGTGGATTGTATATGGTTTGGGTATTTCTATTTATGCATATGTGACATATGATCGAGATATTATGATGTTGTTTATGGATCGTTGACAGTGTTTTGTTGATGGATGTAGGCTAATGATTGTTTTCTAATCATAGTCACATAAGGAGAAAAGGGTCCATGCACAACAAACAAATATTGAGGGAGAGTTGTGGAAGCAGCCCTGCCACAGCCTACTAGCACTCCCGTCATGGATCGAATTGTAGGTTAACTATTACCTAGTTCAAGAGATCCACAATTCCATGAGGGCATACTGAGACATTTGCTCATGAAGATTATAATGGGCGCGCAATAAGGTAGGGTCCTTATTCCTTAGAGGCCCTTAGTCTCTCACAAGGTCGCAAGATGGAGTATTGACTCCAAGGGTTGGACAACTACAAAAATCATTCAAAGGTGAGTGTCACCCTTGGAGCATGCAATGCGTCTTGAAGGGCACATTGCATAAATAAAACTTTAATAAATGTGAGTGGCACCCTTGGAGCATGAGTGTGTCTTGAAGGGCACGTCACGATTTTAATAAAGGTGAGTCACTGAACCTAGGTTCCTAGAAAACAAGTTTTTTTTTTACATTGTCAGACTTAAAATAAATATTAAATGAGTAATTTTTATTAATTATAAAATTCCCTTAAAAATTCTAAGCCTAGTTTAAAAATTTGAGCCTGAGTTTAAGTGGGTAAGAAGACAAAAGAAAAAAAAAATTAATTATAAATTTAATAAATGATGGGGGATGAAGAAAAAAAAAATCAAGTTAGAGATTGAAAGAGTAAAAATTTGTATCTAAAGATTTAATTATATAAATGTGTGCAAAATAATACCAAATTGGAACTAAGATAAGAAAGGAAATAAATGTAAAAAGGAATGTGGAAGCATAGAAATTAATCTAGTCTAGTCTAACTAAAGAACTTTCCTAAATTAAACACAACTAAGTTTTAGAAAGGCATCAGTCATTAAAAAGGAAATAAAGGGAATAAAGGGACAACTAGGAGTAATTTTAGGAGCACTTTTAGGATGGGTGAGGGAAATTGACATTTAATTAAAATAAATGGTGAATTTATTGGTGCAACTAAGGGAACGAGTGACAAGTGTACGGGAGGAGTAATTCCTAATTAATTTTTATAAAAAATGAATTAAATGTGCAAATGGAAAGTGTCCACTAAGAAAAATTCTATAAAATAAATGGCTGAGAGGAGGAATAGAGGATGACTAGTATGCGTAAAGTTATGCTGTCGAAATTTCTTTGACTGATTTTACTTGTGAGATCTGGGATACCTAGCTCAAGAGAGAGAGTGATAGCTCGACATTGTGAGGCGAGCTGGGAGCTAGAGTTTTCTGGTTGTGTTTGTGCGTGGCCCCTTTGTGGGTTGGGGGGCTAAGGGAGAAGAAGAGTACCCCTAGCATTGGTTGGGAGGTATTGGTGAGGTCTTCACAGTTAGCAAGCAAGGGGTGGAGCGCAAGCGTGAGAGATCATCATCGATTTCTCACCTTCAGTTATGGTATTTTAATGAAATTTGTAATTGCATTGGATTAATTTGTATAATCTAGTTTTGTTTCTTTTTTACCTCGTTTAACCGTGTGAGATCTTAAGATCAAGAGATAAGCTCATAGATGATTTTATAATGCTAGAGGGGGATTCCTAATAGTTTCACCACCATTTTTAATGTAAATCTGAGCTTGAATGTATGCATTAAATGTTGACCACTGCCATTTTTAATTTCAATCTGAGCATGAAATTCTACCTACATAAATGTTTGATCACTACCATGCGAAAATGATCTAGAACTGATATAAATCTCCTTCCAATATACACCACATTTTTCCAAATCGGATCTTTCTCTAATGAGATCGATGCCAACCAATTGATCTAGAACCGATTTAACAATTTCTTCTGATCTTACCACGTTTTTGTTTACTCTCCAGCAAATTACTCCTTCACGCGCATGAATTTCCCATCTTTTTACTATCTCTTCTCCTCGCGAACTACCCAGGAAACCGAGTAAATTCTTCTCTGCATTTTTTATTTATTTATTTCTCCCTTGCGTTCCACAACCACTATGAACAATTATTTTCCCAACAAATTGCCCCTTTACCTGTGTTTTAGTGGGAGAAAGATCCACTGCATCTGCGCCATCCCTCCTTGCTCAGATGTATATTTGTACAGTTAACCCTTGTGTTTTTGCTCTCACTTAAAATCACCTATGGATCCTACATGATTTTTATAGATCCGCTAGTTACTCTGATTTGCTACATATCATATTGATCTACTACAAATTTGCTACATATCCTACTTCAATGGTAACTACTATGGGTCATCTACCTCATTGAATTTTCTTTGCTAAAGATCCACCAAAATTCTACCGATTCTACAGCATGATTTATTTACAGTCACAATTTATAACTTAGGATCCCTATCATATCATTACTCAAGTACAAATAGAAAACTTATGAAGTGTTTAATGGTTATATGCGATGGGAAAAATAGGAAAATGTTTAGGGTTATTCTATTTCCTATTTGTTGCATAACTTTCTTTAATAGGCTTATTTTAGTTGTAATGTTTTCACTTGTTACCAACTCTCAGATGCAATTTTTGATAGACAATGGTGTTATGAACTGGTTCTTAATTACTTCTTGGATCCTATAGGGTTGCTACATATCCTCCATTTCCTATGATTTTTTATCCTGTCAATATGCTACAAATTTGCTATGTGATTGGACACCTGGGGCGTTGCCCCTCTCTCTCTTTACCCAGTGAAACGCATCATTTTATCTATGCATGTTGTCTTATTAACTCAGTGAATTGTATGTTGCCCTCTCTCTGCGTTTTACCTCTTTTTACACAGCATTTTCGTAGTTTCCCTCAACAAATTATTAAATATATCTTTGCGTTTTCTCGGTATTACTTTTCCCTTTTACCTCAGCAAATCACATGTTTCCCTCTATGCATGTTGTCTTATTAACTCAGCGAATTGTATGTTGCCCTCTCTCTGTGTTTTACCTCTTTTTACACAGCATTTTCGTAGTTTCCATCAACAAATTATTAAATATATCTTTGCGTTTTCTCGGTATTACTTTTCCCTTTTACCTCAGCAAATCACATGTTTTTCACCCAGCATTGTCATAATGGTCCCTCCACAGTTTATTAATGATGTCCCTGCATTATTCCTGTTTTATCTCTTTGTGGGCGGGAATCTACCCACTTGACGTAGTTCAGTTAATCATTTAGATAATTAAAATTATTTACTTATGAACTAAGAGTGAGTTAAGTTAATTACTAGAATAATATGGATATTGGATAATTGTTATTTCCATTTATTTATTTTCCATTATTTAATAATTGAATAATATGGATATTAGAACAATTATTAGAATAATATGGATATATTAGAATAATTGTTATTTCCATTATTGAAATAATTGAAAATAATTACTTATGAACTTAGAGTAAGTTCAGTTAATTATTATAATAATATGGATATTAGAACAATTGTTATTTCCATTTAAATGTTATTTCCATTATTTAGATAATTGAATAATATGGATATTAGAATAATAATCATTGTAGGATAAGGGTTGAGTACCTTCCAATCATAATTTATTTTATCTTAGATTAATTGAATGATATTCATGTGTAGAATGTGACATGTAATTAAATATGGAAGGGTTGATGTTAAAACCTATCTTCATGTTACTTCTTTGGCCATTGTTATCTAAACATTAATATTAGCTAGATATAACCCCATTAGATGTTTAGTTGACATTTGATGATTGTGCATTGGATATTAGTGATTTAGTTTTTAGATACTTGTGCCACGAATTTAAAATTGATGTATGACTAGCTAAGTAAATAGATTCCTTGCGCGCAATGAAATTTTACTGTAATGTAATTTGTTTTTATACTAGACCTCTGGCATGAAAAGAATGGATGTTTAGACCTTGGACTTCTTCCGCTATGAAAATTTGTTGATGTGTAGTGACTAAGTAACGGGTTCTCTAGTGCCATTGAATTAATGTTGATACCAAATGGTTTGATTGATTATTTCGTTTGCACCTTAATTTGATTGATAATTACTTGTGCCATGATATATTATTAGCTAGTTGTGGATGGACATGTGTGTAGTTACTTTGGTGCCATAAAATTTAATGAATATTACATTGCGCCAATGATTATGTTGTGATTTAATAATTGGATTGCTTGCGCATTGGAATAATGATGGATGTACAATGTTTTAGCTTTGATTACTCGCGCACATTTCATTAATGGTGATGCATGATTATTTTAGTAATAAAATTTACTTGGGCGCCTTAATTTAAGTGGGCGTGCGATTGCTTCATCATTATTCTTTTGCACCTTGAATTTAAATGTTAACTAATCTGACGTCATGAATTTGTTAGATATATAATGGATTTAGTGACTAGCTTTCTCTTGCACTTTTACTTAAGTTGACATGTGTTTGTTCTAGAATTGTTTACTCTCGCGCACATTCTAGAATTGTTTATTCTCGTGCACAATGAATATTTAATTGTTGATGTATGACTGATAATGATATTGTTTACCCTTGCACCATGATTAATTGATGAACAAGATTGATGGATTGATCTATTTGATGATTGGACTTGTTTGTTAGTGGGATGTAGACACCTCCTTGTTCCTCAGAACGGTCGCTAGCCCTGAGACCTTAAATGGTTAAAATCAATTGGAACTTGGGCTTGAGCATTTCTTATGTGTTCTGGAGGTCCTAATCTTGTAGGGTAGGTCGGGCAGATAGTCATTTTATATTCATTATCCGATTGTACGTTGTTGTAAATTGTTAAAGATGATTATGATGTGTTGATCTGCTATGTTGTTTATTTCTATGTGTCACTAACCTTCGTTGACACGTTAAATGCATCGTTAGTTTTCCATGATGAGTAGTTGGTACTGCTTTTACTTACGATGCTATTGATTAGGTGTTGTTGTGATCAGGTGTTGATGTTAATTTCTTAATGCAAAAAAAAAAAAAAAATTACCCTTGTGCTTCGCTTTTCTTAGGCATAACGCAGGGTTGTTACAACCAAGAAGTCTCCTTTGTTTCTCCTTTCCTCTTCCATCTTAGCCTTGTCCATTTTATTTTTGCTAGTTTCATCCTCCCCTTTTTGGATGTTACTAGATTCAATGTCTCCTTTGCCACCATTGTTGATTCCACTCATTACCATTGCCTTCCTTGACCAACCCAAAAATATATATTTGAAGGAGGCGATAGTGGTGATCCCCTCCATGGAATCCATAGCCTCCCACTTCATCCCTATAGAGCTCTATCAACCCCTAGCACTCATCAAGTTCAAGTTCAAACCTATTTCAACCTACTATTTACTTATACATGTGTGATGCAAACCCCCCCTTTCTTCCCGACTTCAGCGAGTCTTCTAGACTCCCGACCTTCGAATTGTTTCTTACTTCTGAGACGAAGTGTCTCTTTGATTCCCTATTGGAATTCCAAAAAAAAATATCCAGAGGTTCTTTTTATGAAACCCGCCCTATGCAAACAAGCACCAAGCTCAAGCTTCACCTCCATGCGACCACTACATGTGACCGCAAGCTTAACTCCAAGGGCGCATCGGAATTCGCAACCTCGTGAATCCTATTGTTGAGTCCCATGACTCCTTCAAGTCCTGAAACCCGAAATAGGGCTTAACAGGGTCTAGCTCCTCCCTTAGGTTTTCTCCATGTGACCTGGTCTTGTGACCTAGGGAAAATCCTCTGAGCACATTGGGGTTTCGTATGTCAGGATTTCACGACTTGCGAGACCAAGAGGTCCTGCACCTTCAGTCTCCTGAACGCTGAAACGTCGAAACTCTTCCATGCTAGATCAATGGTCCTCGTTGTCCCTTGATCAACGACCCATGTTCCTCCATCTGCTGAATCGGGACTTCGTGACTCGACACTTTGTGAAGGTTCTCCCCTTCAAAACCCTGCTCCCAAAATGCTGAAATCTCCTTCTAGACGATCGACGGTCCAGATCACTCCTGGATCATCGCCCACGATTACGTCACAATTTCACGTATCGTGAGTTTGTGCAATCCTACCCTTTGACCATTCCGAGTCGCGAGTCAGAAAAATGTTTCCCGACTACCACGCATCCCTCCTTTGATTTGTCCACTGGCTGACACGTGTCCTCCTTGATATCTGATGGTCTGAGTTCCCTTCAAGATTTCACATATCGAGAGTTCGAAGGAGTTTCCACCTTTGTTCCCCCGAACGATGAAATTTCGAAATCCTCCTTTGGCCACAAAGCGTTAAGGTTTGCACTACTTCTATAGATCTAACAGTTGTCTATCCTCATCTCTTTGTTCCTCCAATATCGATCGTTCTTCCTCTAGAGCCTTCGCTGCTTCCAGTTTTTGAATGTTTTTAGTCTCCAAAGGTTTCGAACCTTTGTCCCTTCCTCTGCAAGTCCACTTTGGTTTAATGAACACTTTGCAAGTGTTATCCCTCATGAGCTTCATCCTTATGAAGATTTGACCTCTCACGCACACCTTACGTTCTTCAGAACTTCAATAACTCAGAATCAAAGGGTTCTTTGAAAGAACTTTCCTCTCCCACCTGACGTTTTCCCTTCCTGGTTCTTCGACACTTGGACACTTCTAGACTCTATGCACTCCTTGCACCTATATTCTCAAGTTTCCCTTGTTCTCTCTGAACCCCTCTCTGAATCGTTCCGAGACTCAGTCAATGCACACCTTATGTTTGGGATGTCGACCTTGCATACGAGGTTCAGAAGAAAAACAAATGAAACTTATCGAGTTTTGTTACAGACTCATATAGTCACCTTCTCGAACTCTCATACATGAACGGGAATGAAATAAAAACAACATATAGAATAAAACATTCATTTATTCATACGTCAAATGAACATAGTCCAAGTTCGAGACAATTCTATCTGTTCTATTACTCATGAAAATTAAAATTACATAGTATCTCTTCTACTCTATTTTGTTCTACTCTGTCTATTTCATCCTTATCTCATGCATTCTTATCTATTCCAATATAATATTGAAAAACTATCTAAGGACTGTCTCCATGAGCTCTCTCATCCTATTCTGAAATCTATCATTTCAAAATTTTAAAACTAACACCTACTCTATCCTATTACAATAAATTCTAAGTACTACCAAATAGAGTCGACACTCCATATCTGCAGTTTCTTACTGTCCTTAGAAACTTTACAAACAAGTTACATTTAAAAATGTTGTTACAAAAATATCTCAACAACCCATTTAAATTTTGAGTTAATGCTCGATTTGAAATTCTGGCATTGCTGAGATGTCTTCTATTTGCCTCCACATGTGCATTGTCGTCTTTGAAGGGGATGCTCCTTACTGATTGCATCCCATGACCTCTCTGGAATTGGTAATGGCTGAAACAAACTAGTGTTTTGTTGTCTTCCTTTTGCATATTGACAAATTATGCATTTGTTTACAAACTTCTTCACTTCTTCTCTCATGCTCGGCCAATAATATGAATTTCTCAACTGTGAAAACGTATTTTCGTGACCAAAGTGTCCAGCTAAACCTCCACTGTGTTTTTATTTCAGTAGGTTGTCTCTCATTGAGCACTTCGGAATGCATAATTGGCTCCCCTTGAATAGTAATCCATCCTGAATCAAATATTCAGTCCATGGGATTTTGTCTCCCAACAAAGGATTCTTGCATGCCTCGTGAGCTGATTTGAAATCTTCATCTTCTTTATACATCTCCTTGAGGTGTTCGAACCCCAATGTCTCGACCTGGAATTCCTGTACAATCAAACTCCTTCTACTCAAAGCATCTGTAACTTTGTTAGTAGTTCAAGAAATGTGTTTAATAACAAAAGTAAAACTCTGCATGAATTCTACCCATTTTGCTTGTTTCTGATTCAACTTTTCTTGCCTAGTAATAAACTGCAAAGCATGATTATCACTATACAAGACAAATTCTTTAGGAATTAGATAATGTCTCCATTTTGTCAAAGCTTGAATCACCGCATAAAATTCCTTGTCATACGTGGAATAATTTTTCTTGGAATCATTCAGTTTCCCACTAAAATAAGCAACTGGCTTATTGTCTTGGCTCAAGACTGCTCGAATAACTAATCCACTTGTGTCACATCTCACCTGAAATGTTTTTCCAAAATCTGGTAAGACCAGAATTGGTTGCTCTGTGATCTTTTTCTTCAACACTGTGAAACTTTTTTCAGCTTCCTCTGTCCAACTGAAGGACATGTGTTTCTTCTTCACAGTGTCCAACATGGGTTCACATATGCCACTGAAATTCTTGATGAATTTTCTATAAAGATTCGCTAACCCATGAAAACTTCTTACCTCGAATATGTTGCTCGGTGACGGCCATTCTCTGATTGCTCTCACTTTTTTTGGGTCTATCTTCAATTCATTTGAAGAGATTATGAAACCCAAATATATGAGCTCCTTCTTCATAAAAGAACTCTTCTTCAGATTTATCAACAGTTTCTCTTGCTGCAACCTTTCCATCACTGATGTCAAATGTCTTAAGTGTTCTTCCTTTGTCTTGCTAAAGATTAGTATGTCGTCCAAATATACTATGAAAAATTTGCCTATGAAGTCTTTCAACACTTCATTCATCAGTCTCATAAACATACTTGGTGCACTTGCCAATCCAAACGGCATGACCAACCATTCAAATAATCCTTCATTCGTCTTGAATGTTGTTTTCCATTCATCTCCCTCTCTCATCCTTATTTGATGATATCCACTCTTCAAGTCCATCTTGGAAAAATAACTTGCTCCACTCAAACAGTCCATCAAATCATCCATCCTCGGTAAAGGGAATTTGTATCTAATGGTTATATTGTTGATGGCTCGGGAATCTATACACATCCTCCATCCTCCATCTTTCTTTGGACTTAATATAGTCGGTACTGCACATGGGCTTAGGCTTTCCCTGACTAACCCTTTATCCAACAACCCCTGGACTTGATTCTTAACCTCCTCATTCTCTCTAGGTGTCAACCTATAAGATGCTTTGTTTGGTAAACTAGCTCCTGGAACGAGGTTAATATGATGGCTTATGCTCCTGATAGGTGGCAATGGGTGTGGTAACTCATCCACAACTATATCAACAAATTTTTCTAACAGCTCCTAGATTTCTACAGGTAAGTCTTCCACAGAATTATTTGTAAGGATAACTCTAGGCTTCCTCACTATAGCAAACTACATTTAGCTCTCCTTCTTGACTTCTTTTAAGAGTTCCTTCCCACTCATGAGAAGTATGCTTGGACTAGCTTCTGTCTTTTTCTCTTTATCTTCTATGGGTAACAACATATGTGTCCTACCATTCTTTTCTAGGGTATAGGTATTCTTTCTTCCATCATGAATAACCTTTCAGTCATATTTTCATGGTCTCCCCAATAAAATATGACAAACATTCATAGGGATTACATCACATAGTATTTCATCTTTGTAACCTCCTATTTTAAATTCAACTTGGCATTGTTGACTTACCATGACTTGATGTCCTTTGATGTCCTTTATGGATGTGCAGTTGTCTTCAATTCTAGCTTCTCCACCATCTCTGTGGATACTAGATTGTCAGTGCTCCCACTATCTATGATTACCTTGCAAACTTTGTCTTTCGACTTGCAAGCAGTTCTGAACAGGCTTGTTCGTTGAACTGGTTACTCTGGTTCCTTTTCTAGTTTAAGAAGAACTTTACTCATCATGAGGTTTCTTCCTCCTTCTGTTGCTTTGGCTTCCACATGCTTCTGCACTTCGACAATGTGTGCTTCTCCACCTTCTCTTTTTCTGTCGGGACATTCCCAATATTTATGTCCTTCTTTTCCACATGTATAGCATTTAACTATGCCTCCTCTATCTCTTCCTCTTCCTCTACATCTGGAAAAAGAACTTCTTCCTCCATATTTTCCTTCTTTGGAACTTCCACCCTTCTCATGGTGACTATGATGAGTGGAAGTTTTAGCCTTCGACTTCTGGAACTTCTCTCTACTGGTTCCCTTGCCTCTGCTTGAGTTTTCCCCTCTGCTTCATTGGCTTTGCCTCATGGCCAAATTTTCTTCAGCTTTCAAGGCTGCTTGATAGGCATCCTCAACCTTACTGACAGACATCATGTTGATCTGCTCTTGAATTTCATATCTCAACCCATTGATATATATGGTTGTCTTCTCATCTTCATTCTCTTTCTGGCCAGCCCTGATGTTCAGTCGATAAAATTCTTCAGTGTACTCCTTCACTAATAAACCTCTCCTTCACTGATAAACCTCTTTGTTTCAGGTTCTACAATCTTCTGTAAATATTTATTTGGTAATACTTCAGGATAAATTTGGCTTTCATCTTAACTACCATCCCATCCCAGTTTTTAATTTTTTCTTACCATTTCTCCTACGTTCGACTTGAAGTTCATCCCACCATAACGTTGCATGGCCTTTCAGTCTTGTCACTGCATGCTTCACCATCTTGTCCTCTTCGATATCTTCATAATCGAAGTACTTGTCCATGGCGTGTACCCAATATAACAATTATTCAACTTCTAAATTGCCTTCATACATAATTACATCTATCCTTTCTCTGGCTCCTATCTTCGAAACAACTTTTATCAAGCGATCTTGTGCAGCATCCTCTACTACATTTTCCCCGCCTTCAGCTTCTTCACTTTCAGCTTCACTGACATCACCAGCATCTAGTTCTCTTCTCTGTGCTATCTCCATGGCGTCCAATCTCATTCATAGTTGCCTCATTTCTTCTTCCATCTTTGCATTCACTTTGTGTCTTATGGGCGGCATGACTTCATTGTGTCACTTACAAAACGAATCAAAGTTCTTTGATATGACAAATGGCACAAACCTTCCTCCTTTCCCTTTGTCTATTGTCTGCAAACAAACTCAAATCTTGGCTCTGATACCACCTGATGAAAAACCCCCCCTTTCTTCCTAGCTTCGACGGGTCTGCTAGCCTCCCGGCCTTCGGATCATTTCTTACTTCCGAGACGAAGTGTCTCTTTGATTCCCTACTAGAATTCCAAAAACAAATATCCAGAGGTCCTTTTATGAAACCTACCCTGTGCGAACAAGCACCAAGTGCGAGCTTCACCTCCACGCGACCACTACACGTGACTGCAAGCTTAAATCCAAGCGTGCATCGGAATTCACGACCTCACGAATCCAGTTGTTGAGTCCCCTGACTCCTTCAAGTCTTGCAACCCAAAATAGGGCTTAACGGGGTCTAGCTCGTCCCTTAGGTTTTCTCCATGTGACCCTGTCTTGTGACCTAGGGTAAATCCTCTGAGTGCATCAGGGTTTCGTATGTCGGGATTTCACGACTCACGAGACCAATAGGTCATGCACCTTTAGTCTCCTGAATGCCGAAACACCGAAACTCTTCCACGCTAGATTGACGGTCCTTGTTGTACCTTGATCAACAGCCCACGTTCCTCCATATGCTGAGTCAAGACTTCACGACTCGACACTTTTTGAAGGTTCTCCCCTTCGAAACCCCGTGCCCAAAATGCCGAAATCTCCTTTTGGACGATCGACAGTCCAGATCACTCCTGGATCAACGCCCATGATTACGTCACACTTTCGCGTATTGTGAGTTTGTGCAGTCCTACCCTTTGACCACTCCCAGTCATGAGTCAGCGAAATGTTTCCCAACTACCACGCATCCCTCCTTTGATTTTTCCACTGGCTGACACATGTCCTACTTGATATCTGACGGTCTAAGTTCCCATCGGGATTTCACATATCGTGAGTTCGAAGGAGTTTCCACCTCTATTCCCCCGAATGACGAAATGTCGAAATCCTCCTTTGGGCATGAAGTGTTAAGGTTCACGCTACTTCTGCAGATTTGACGGTTGTTTGTCCTCGTCTCTGCGTTCCTCCAATATCGATTGTTCTTCCTCTAGAGCCTTCGCTACTTCCAGTCTTTGAATATTTTCAGTCTCCAAAGGTTTCAAACTTTTGTCCCTTCCTCTGCAAGTCCACTTTGGTTTAATGAACACTTTGCAAGTGTTATCCCTCCTTAGCTTCATCATTTTGAATATTTGACCTCTGACGCACACCTTGCGTTCTTCAGAACTTCGATAACTCAGAATTGAAGGGTTCTTTGAAAGAAATCTCCTCACCCACCTGACATTTTCCCTTCCTGGTTCTTCGACACTTGGCTGCTTCTAGACTCTGTGCACTCCTTGCACCTAGATTCTCAAGTTTTCTTTGTTCGCTCTGAACCCATCTCTGAGTCATTCTGAGACTCAGTCAACGCACACCTTGCATACGAGGCTCAGAAGAAAAACAATTGAAACTTATCTAGTTTCATTACAAACTCATATAGTCACCTTCTCGAACTCTCATACATGAACGAGAATGAAATAAAAACAACATACAAAATACAAAATTCATTGATTCATACGTCAAATGAACACAGTCCAAGTTCGGGACAATTATGTCTGTTCTATTACTCATGAAAATTAAAATTACACAGTATCTCTTCTACTCTATTTTGTTCTACTCTATCTATTTCATCCTTATTTATTCCAATACAATACTGAAAAACTATCTAAGGATCGGCTCCATGAGCTCTCTTGTCCTGTTTTGAAATCTATCATTTCAAACTTTTAAAACTAACACCTATTCTGTCCTATTACAATAACTATTAATTACTACTAGATAGAGTCAACACTCCATATCTGCAGTTTCTTGCTGTCCTTAGAGACTTTACAAACAAGTTACATTTAAAAATGTTGTTACAAAAATATCTCAACAACCCATTTAAATTCTGAGTTAATGCTCAATTTGAAATTCTGTCATTGCTAAGATGTCTTTTGTTTACCTCCACATATGCATTGTCGTCTTTGAAGGCGATGCTCCTGCATCAATGTGACCCCTTTTTTTTCCAGAGAAAAAAACATAATTTTATTCATCCAAAGAGACAAAATTACATTCTATAGGTGCTATATTGAACTAGTACAACATTAAAAGAGATATAAAACAAAAAATAAGTTAGGGCCCATAAAGACTACATACATGAGCCAAAGGAAACAACCATTAAAATTCACCGAAGAAGCAAAGACCCCAACCTTAACCTTGATCTCGTAGAGAAAGCCTCAAAGAAAAACTCTAGAGACTGGACGGACCAATCAGAGAAGTATAAACCTATCAAGCCACAGAGCCTAAGTATACATCAAACCCAAAATGAACTGGCACCAAAAATAGAGAAAGATGTAGAAACCCCAACCATAACCATGAGAAAGCAATGGCAACATCTATAGACCGAACAGACCAGGTCAGAGAGGTATATACCTCTCAAGCAATCGATCCTAAGAACACATTAAACCCTGAACGAAATGGCACCAAAACTAGAGCAAGAGACTGTCGATGAAGAAACCCCAAAACCCTATCAAGAGCGTGCACCATTGAATCCTCCAATGAAAACCAAAAGAAGGACAAACCAAGTCTAGAGTGGCATGCATTCCTCCCTGAGAGAAGCGAGGTTCCAAAACCTTGTAGCCCTGCTTCAATAAAATCGAACCCTGATAGCAATTTTATGAAACCAAAACCAATGAAGCAATGGATATACATCAGACCATGATGTGATTCTACATTTTGAAAAGGTACAATAGGATACATAATAGAGTCGCAAGGGATAGGTACCTCAACACCAACAGGCTCATACGACACATGATGAAGGATCGTCATTGATCTCCGATGAAAACCCATATCCAAAACATTAAGCACCATATCTAGACGAAAGAACATTTAAGCAAGGGAGACGACCTCCATATCTAGGCTAGAGGCACCAAATCAAAAGGTGAAGACAACTATGAAACTCGCAAGCTGAAGAAATTGCACCACAAAAACCCATGGCTCCAGTCAAACACACACCAAAAGACCCACTTCGTGCATCAGATCTGACAGCAAGAAGAAAGGGAGAATAAAAAACAGAAAAGGAAATCTAGGACAAGCCTCACGAGCATCACAGAAAGAACCAACACTAAGCAATCGGAGGACTACGGCAAGGCCTGTGGCTAAGGTAAAACCCTATCCACCTTCCCAAGTGCTACATGTGACCCTTTATACTAACTAAAAATATATAGCATATGGTCTCCATTAATGTCATAACAAAATCTATCCTTGAGAGAAATTTTGAAATCATCCCATGCATGCTTTGGGTGGTATAGAGTGTCTCTCAACACTCATAAAAGTTATACCACCATAAAAAAAAATTCATATGTAAAAGTTATACCACCATAAAAAAAAAAATCCTTACATATGAATAGATTTACAAAGGTAATACTATCTTCATTTATTTATTATTACACTTTATATTAGCAATATAATGACCCCATCCAATTTCCAAGTCATGGGGTATCCAATTCACTAATCGAGGGTGAAATCTTCACCTAAGTTTCCACTTTAAGAGAGGAACCTAGATTTGGTTACGAGCCTCTTTTAATACTACTCAGTTTTGGGTTGGGATTTATCATAGAGGGATTATGGAAGATAGTTACTCATAATATGTGACAAAACTATTAATATCATAAATAACAAGAGCTATATTAATTATCTATCCATTTGACCTTTCTATTAATATTGGTAGCTCTTTCCTCGATCAGTTCCATGCACCATTGCAAATATTTTCCCCTTTATTTCTTACTGCAAATATTTATCATAAAAAAAATTAGAAGCTTCCATAACTTTATGTGAAATGATGCTTTGATTTGACCTTGATGCAAATACACACTATAAAAATTAAAGCAACCACCACAATCACTATGACAATCCGAACCTACATACACAATCACTAACCAAGTAAAAAAATGGATTCTTATACCAATCATACATAATGGTGTGGCCTATAAGTCAACTCCAATTTCCCGATATAAAATAAATTGATGCAAGGAAAGGATTGATTCAAAAAGAGCGGTAGAGAGGGGGTAAATATGAATAATTTAAGTAATGTTATCGGTGCAATTCCTTTGAAAAGGATCCATGAATTTTCTAATGATGTTAACTATAATGATTAGAAAAATATCAATTATGATAGATTAACTGAAGTGGATATAAAATAGTTAGAAGTGAGAAAATAAATGTAAAAGAATTAAGATAATTAATTTGTTTAATGAATATTGATAATATTCATTTATATTAGATATTTCTTCATAGGTAGTCATGATATGATATAGATCACAAGGGGTTAGTTCCTCTTGTATTTGTCAAAGTTTTTGGTTGTTTGGTTAATTGTGTGTCTAATTTGAATTCCACCTAGGTAGGCATATTAGTTTGTGCCAATGGGTTTATGTAATATACCTAAAGTATATTACGTTTCTTATCATACAATAATATGTTATAGGATTTTTATTATGTAAATGTGCATTATAATGTAAATAATAATTCTATGATAAGTCATGAACTTTGGTCTATGATAAGTCAAGACCTTTGCAAAGGACATGACTTATCATTCCCTACGTGTATTTATATACACATATTTTATCTCATATAATGTCAAGTAAATATGTAAAATGGATAGTAAATAAAATATTATTTACTATGGATATATGGAATTATGTTATGTATTCATGATGTTCTCATGAAGTGGACTACGAGATCCACTTGATTAGGTATCTGAGTGGTCTTTCGCTGACTTGTGGTCAAGTTTAATCTGGTGGCCATTCTTCCTCATAATAAAGAGAAATAAAAAAAAAAA
>SNQJ01S0011279.1:199212-224556 GCA_010110895.2 Picea sitchensis | reverse complement strand
ATACCAAGGAGACATTTTCATTTTGAATCATCTTGTACTTGAACATTTAAGTGGGGTAAAAGGAGGTTGCCCCCTCGAAGAGGCTTATTATCTGAAATTATCTCTTTTTCAAGCCGTTGAGTACTTTTCCTGAGGTTTTTATATGTTATATTGATGCTTGGTTCTTAACATCCCTTCTTTCTTCAGGAACTCAGGCCACTGATCCCTCTGAAGACAAAGGATAAGTTTACATCATTAACAGTCATAAGGGTGATGAAAATAATGTGTAACAACTATCGACATTTCTCACTTGACATTTTTCAAAACAACTTTCTCCATGTTGATCATGTGTCGCGTGTCATTCTGTAACGAACGACCCATATCGCTTCGTGACTTCTCACTTCGTGAGTCCTCATGACTTTTCCCTTTGAATTTTCAACTCCATGAATTAGGGAAATGTTGATCTGTTGCCACCTGTTCCCCACCTTCATACACTCTGACTTTGGATAAAATGCATATGGTGGGTTTTGTAAACCCCTTTTCTCACATTTTCTTTGCCCAAGAGCCAAATCCTTAAGGAAAAAAACCCCTTACAATTATATGTGATAACATGGATTATGAACCGCCTTCATCCTTTTAAAGTTCGCGCACCTTCAGTCCCCGCAATGCGACGGAACTTTTGATCTCACAAACTTGATGGTGCTTCTGAACTTGATGGCTCAGATCTATCCTTTTCGAATCTATGGATCAGATCTAACCTTCCTAAATCAACGACTGTGATTTATTTCATGATTCGGGTTTCGAGAGTTTTAACTCTCAAACCCTTCTCTCCTCTGTACGTCAATCTTCTGGAGTCGACAATTTGCAGACACCTGTCCTCCTAAATCAACGACCTTGCTTCTACTTCGGGTGTTTGAACTTTCAACTAGATCAACGGTCCCGTGGCCCTTTTCTCGATCAACGGTTGAGATCTCCTTCAGGGCTCTGGACTTCTGAGATCTCANATTTGCAGACACCTGTCCTCCTAAATCAACGACCTTGCTTCTACTTCGGGTGTTTGAACTTTCAACTAGATCAACGGTCCCGTGGCCCTTTTCTCGATCAACGGTTGAGATCTCCTTCAGGGCTCTGGACTTCTGAGATCTCAAATCTCAAACTTCCCCTTTTTTCCAAATGGATTTTATCCAAAGGCTATAATCCACTGACATGTGTCCTCCTTGGATCAACGGCTGCGATCCCTTTGCGTCTCCGGACTTCAGAATTATCAACTTTCAACTTTTCTCTCTCCTCAAAGTATGTAGATTTACGTCACGTATCCACTTGATCTGACGATTGAGGATTACTTTGGGTATTTACCCGGAGTCCACAGATTCACGCCACATCTCTTCTGGATCAGACGGTCTAGATTCACTTTGGGTGATCCAATGCTTGAGATTTACTTCGGATGATCTGACGATTCAGATTCCTTTGGTTGATCAGACGATTGGGATTTACTTCGGATGATCTGACAATTCAGATTCCTTTAGTTGATCAGACAATTGAGATTTACTTCGTATTTCCGGCTCTCCGGACTTTGGAAATCTCAAGTCTCAAACTTGCCTCCTCCTGAACTCACAGTATCTGATGGCTCAGATTTACTTGAGGGATCCGACGTTTGAGGTTTACTTCAGCTATTTACCCAGAATCCACATATTCACACCACCTGTCCTTTAGATTTGACGGTTCAGATCTACTTAGGACAATCCGACGGTCGACGTTTACTTCAGGTCTTTTCCTGAAATCCACAGATTCAGGCCACCTATCCTCTAGATTTGACAGTTCAAATCTACTTCGGATGATCCCACGGTCGACGCTTACTTTGGGTCTTTGATCGAAATCCACTAATTCACACCAACTGTCCTCAGGATCTGACGGTTCATATCTACTTCAACCCTTCGATATTTCATCACTTTATCTCTTCAGCGCTTTGGCTCTTTGACTCTTCGGCACTTTGGTGCTTTGACTCTTCGTGAGTTTCAAACTCTTATGCACCCATTTATCCGAAGAGCTTTTACCTGAAATATGCGATCTCCTGACATGTATCCCCCTAGTGATAAATTTTCGAGATTTGCTTCAGCTCTCCGGGCTTCAGGAGTTTCAACTCTCAATTTGAAACTATCAAAGTAATTCCTTCGGAGTTACTAATCTACTAACACGTGTCTCTTGGAGATCAATGACCAGGATTTACATCGGTTGTTTGTCCTCCTCCTTGTCCACAAACCTCTGAAGTTGTGGATCTTATGCCACTTGTCCTCCATGATGATGGACGGTCCCAAATTACTTCGGGACTTCAGGACRTTGATAAGTCCACTCTCTTGTGCACCTTCAGAGGGTTRGACCTCATGAKCTTTCCTTGGGATCCAACGGCTGTTGGTCCTTGCACTCAGATTTGACGGTCCAGATCTGATCTCCTCTATGCTCATTCCTCATTGTCTGGACTCTAATCTGACAGTCCAGGTTCTTCATAGTGCTCGGTCCAATGKCCAATGTTGYTCCTTCTCCTGAGTTTTCTCTTTCTTCCCTGACTTGGAAGATTTCAAACGTTTCAAAGGCTTCACCTTTGAAATTCCTCCTRCAAGCCCTGTGACTTTGGGTCTCGTCTGCGCTTATGAAAATGTTATCTCTCCCAAGCTTCRGGACATGGAATAAGTCTGAATCTTGTGCCYTCTTAGCACTATCTCTTCTGAGATTCAACTGCTCATGCCTCGAAGGTCTCTGTCCCTTCTATTCCTCAAAGGGATATTTGTGCCCTCCTGGCAACATTTTCTCAAGCACTCCATAATGAGTTGTAGAGTGTTCAATAAMTTTGTGAGTGTCTCCTAAGTGCTATGTAACTTCGCCTTCGGGGTTTTGGTCACTCCAACACATGATTCTCTCGAAGTGCGGACTCCGAATCTCATAGATTGGACGGTCAAGATGGATCCCGACGGATGCAGAGATCGACAGTCCAAATTAACTTCGGGACTTCGGCCTTCGGAGGTTTAGTCACACCAATACATGATTCTCCCATTGCGTGAGCTACAAACTCACATATCTGATAGTCAAGGTGGGTCCCAATAGATCTATGGATCCACGGTCCAGATTAACTTCGGGACTTCAGGACTTCAGAGATTTTTACTTCCCTTAAGACGAACTCACAATTCCTTGAATTCACGAAGTCCGAAGGACTCAAGGGGTTAACTCCCACACTCCTTTCCATATCCAATGGTTACAATGGACCTTGTCTCTTCCTGAATAATTTCTCGTTCATTTTTCATCCGAACAAAGGATCCTTCCCTTTCGATACTTCAATCTCGCCATTCTTCCTGGTCTTGGTTGGCTCTGCAAGGCTTAGGAGCCTTGCACTCTTTCTCTAGAATGTAACACTTGGAAGAATCCTTCCGCGCACCCCTTACGTTCATTCCTCAACTCTAGAACTTAAGTGGTTCTCAGTCTCTATTTGCCTCGCAATGAGCCTATGCATACATTCACTATCCTTCCTGAGATTTAATAGAATCCTTCCTCCAAGGGACTCATAATGACTAGGAGGGTCGACATGCATACATGAAACTATGCCCAAAGTCGACAAACTCACAGTTCATGGTTCTAGATTAAGCCCCCACAGGACGTAATCATTTATGAGTATAAAACACATCCAATCCATATAATTTCCTACTTTCCTGATTATATAATCAAGTAGACACCAAAAAAGGGCACAGTATAAATCATTAAGAAAACATATCTATCTCTGCAACATTCCTAGGATATCCAACTTTAATTCACAGTACCACTTAAATACACAAGATATGCGATTACTTGTCTATTACAGGTGGTAGAAAACTAAATGAATGTGGGTGCTCATCCTTCCACCCGACCATAGGCTCAGAGGAATTCATTCTTATCACTCTGGACACCCCTGTGCCAATCCATGATATCACTAGGGAACTCTCGCATTTCTCAATCATTCTTTGTCTGTTTCAGCTTCTGCTTGGGTTCTATTATCTGCAAACTATCAGAGATTTACTTCTCTATTATGGCCCCGGGCAAGGTTTATCATGTGCTCACTCGACATCAATCTCGTGGCCTTTTGTTCATCATCCTCTGGAGAGATCCGCGCATTCTCCTTATCGATTTCTTTATCTTTCTTCGAGGATGGTTCTCAACCCATCTTGTTCCTTCTATCATAAGGGAACTCTGGTCAACTTGGTCTATCATACCCAGTGGTACTTTAGGCTAACATTCTGCAGTTTGGCCATGCTTCCATTCATGGGAGTGGTTGATAATTTAATCACTGGTCCTTTCTTCATTAACTGATTTCTCTCCTTGGGATCCAAAAGAGGTTTATTATCCTCATCAAGGGAATTTGGGGTTATTTGATATAATGACCCTCTCTTGTAGTTTTCACATTCTTTCCTCTAGTGATATCATGGCCAATACATTCAAGGCTTCACACCCACAATCAGTTATTGGCAACTCAAACAATAATACATTTACACTGTCCACATGGCTTAGCATGGTAATCCTATTTTATGATTAATTACAAACTGGGGGAAACATGGATGTTACACACATGGTAGCATGACAGTAGTTCTTTCACTGTCTGTCTATTCTGCTATTGATCTTCTGTCATAAGTTCAACTTCTGGTTCCTTAATGAATATCACCCCTATGATTTGTTTGAGTGATGAATCTATGTTTGAGTTCTCATGTTCAAATGATAAAGTGATTGTAAAGTTTTGTAGTAAAACTATCCATTATGTAGTTCCTCTGTGCAACTCCTAGTCTACATACTAGTTTTATGGGATTCCTTCTAGTGTATGAATAAAATGATGAGGTCATCCCTCTTGTGGTGTCATCGCCCATAATTTTCTGCACTTCTCCAAGTGTTCCAAAGGTGACCCATGTCCCTCATATCTCTGCATCATTATTCTCTTCTTCTCTGTGCCAAAGCTAATGCGCAACAATCGTTTGCATTGGTACCAATCCTTAACAGTCTCTTTGCGCTCACCCCACCATCTTGCATGTGTTTCCTTGAGTTTTATATCCATAGTTAAGAGCCTCTCACTTGGTAAAAATGCATCTTCATATCTTGTTAGGAATTATTCTAAGTCGTTCACCCCATGAAATCTAGGAGGTTCTCTAATCTCTATACCTACCCATCTTACTGCATGGTATATTCTTGTGCATCTTCTTGTGGATACTTCATGTAATCTCTGTTGCCAATTCTCCAACCTCGTGTCTGAGTTTGACGCGCATGATGTGATACTTCTTCAACTGAGTACCCCATCTGTAGTTGGATTCACATAGTCTTCTTCTCGTGCGATGGTTCTGCACAACTGGTTAATTTCCTCCATGTCCAAGCAAGTGGGATCTACAAACCTTTCTCCTTCTGATGGGTCTATTGGCACAATGAATCTATATTCTCCTGACTTGAATGTCATCTTCCTCATCTTCAAATTGATTATGGCATGAATGTCGAAAACCCAATCCAGTCTAAGCAGTGTTGGATAAGGTGTTGTGCCATCCACTATTTCTATTACTTCGAAGTCTGCCTTGATGCGCACTCCATCCAGATCTAATGTCACACCCTTCAATCTTCCAATTGGTATAACTATGTGTTGATTTGCTAGCTTCAGCTAAACAGGTGAATATCCTAATGTGGGCTCTCCCATACATTTCCATGTCTTCTTGGGTAACACATTCACCTTAGAGCCTAAATCTAGTATGATGTCCCCCAAATTGAAATCTCCAATGTTATCATTTAATATTAATTCCTTGCTTGTCCTCCTTGTATGCAAGTGATTGACTATTTTCTATTCTAATTTCCCCTCTACCTCCAAGTTACATATTTCGAGCATATTTTGCAAAAATTTAACATATGATTGGTCATTTAATAGCTTAACACAGGATTGCAAACAAGCCTTTATGGTACTTACTTGTCCTAGAGGTTGCGCTTCATTAGTATGATCCAGTAATGAAGGCATATCATACGTTGGCACCTCCCAATAATGATGTGCAGTTGATGTAGATGTAATTTTTGGTTTCACGAATTCTTGTATGGCTTCCTTGAATATCCTTTTTTCATTCTGCGCATCAAACTACTTATGTGGTTCAACATTCTTCTTCACCTACTGGTGTTGTGCTAGATCTTGTCTTACTGTGTCATTTCCTATCTTAGCTCCTTCGTGCATAACTATGTTGACATTTATTCCATCCTCACTTGCTTCTACAAAAATCCACTGAACATTCTGATTGTTTTTATTTCTCTTTTCATGAATCTTCCCCAATAGTGTCGGACAATCTTCTGTGTCATGATCTGATGCACGACAATACATACATGTTGCAGGTGGAAGTGGACATTCTCTTGTATAATGTCCTGGTTGTTGACAGTTATGACATACCATCAGTCCTCTGCCTCTTCCAAATCCTCCTCGTCCTCGTCCTCCACCTCTATAGCCAACTCAATCTCCTCACGATGCATTGTACTGGGGCATATGGTTATACTATGCATGATTATACTGTGACTATGTGGTATTGTACTACAGTTTCACAATGTTATATTGTTGTGGTGCAATGTTATATAGGGCTGGTACTTGGTTGAACTGTGGTGCAGATTTCCCTATCATCATCTCTTCCTACACCCTATAGGTATTCGATGTTCATTCCCTCATCAACTCCATTGTCCTGCAATCTTTGTCATCACGGCCTATTGACTTGCAAAAGTTGCAATATGAACTCTTAGGCACTATCTGTTATTTTTGCATCATTGGACAGTGATATGGATCATGCCCTTGTGTCTTACAAATCTCACACCATAGTCCTCCTGATGTAAAAGGGTTTGGCAGTCCTTTTTCCATGTACTACGCGAATGTTGGGCATTCATTCTTGTAGTGTCCTTTTGTCCTGCATGTGGTACACAAAACAACTTCTCTTTTGTACTTACCCGTGTTCTGGTTTAGTTGAAATGTTAAGTTCTTCAGATCCTCCTTCAACTCCTCTATGGCTGGATTTGTCTGCTGATATTGGTTCTCTTCTAGTTGTAGGGATGCCTGCAAGGCCTCTGCCTGAGTTTGAAACTACTGATGTCTCAAAGGGCACTTTAAGTATGGTAGCAGGGAATTGACAAACATATGCCTATGTTGCAGGCCTATCATGACATACTTTAGCTTTCCCTTCAATCATTTGAATCTATGGTCAATATCCCACATAGATTCTCCTGGTTTCGGTCTGATCTCTATCATCTCATTCATGTATTGATCCTTTGAGCTAGGCTGCTAAAATTAATTTATCAGTAGCTTCTTGATATCCAMAATTGTTCTGGTTGTCCCTAGTGGATTGTTTATGGCTAAGATCACGTACCAATCCAATGYATGGTCTCTTAGAGTGATGGCTAACTGCACAAGTTTAGTTTCCTCATCTGTGATTTTTTTTTCTTCCCAGATCTTTTCACAAATGAACAAGTGATTCTCAGGGTCCTCCGATGCCTTTCCCTTGAATTATGGTAATATGATGGTGGAATCATGTCCTTCCATCCCGAATGTTGAACTACTACTTCCGCGCGGTGTAGATATTCGGTTACCACTTCCTGAACTGTCTCCTCTAGTTGTTTCTCCTTGACTAGATGTACTTCATGTTGTCTTCCTTCTGAAACTCGGTTTTCTAAATGGTGGTGTTCTTATTAGTGTATTAGTCTCACATGGGTTTATGGGTTCCACACTGACACTGATATGGATATGAGTGTTTCATTCTATTCCTRTTCTTGGACCTCTTGTCTTYSTTTYATTTGTCGCGCRTAGGATTTCCTCAATCTACTCCACATCCCAGAGATCCTCTACCTCTTCTTCATCACTTGCCAAGCCTTCCCTCGYGGCTATGGATCTCTTCTTGTTGTTCATCTTATATCGGTAGGATACTCCACTGCGTGTTCTTTCAATTGTTTCCATGATCTGCTTGATCTGGTCTTCCTCCATCATGATTGGATCCAAGGCCTCCTCCTTCTTTCCTCTATCCATTTCCTCCTCCATTTCTTTGTCTCTTATCAGTGCTTCCCCCCTTCCCCCATGCAGATGGGGAAGTTTAGTTGTTTGAGGCCGTTGTCATTACACCCTTGTTATATCGTAATATCTTAATGGAAGTATACAACAATCTGATATACCTACCTCGAGGTCCCTTTAGGAACTCTTTCTTTGTTTCACTGTAAGACTTTGTAGTATCTACTGCAAATTTCGTGATAAATCCTACAACAATGTTGTCTAACCATAAATCTACTGCGTGCATAAATTTATTGCCAACTTGTTGTAACTGTGTGATCTCCACAGGATTCTACTCTAGCTATATGATTCTATTTATAACGTGGTTGTCTTTCAACCTTAATATCCACTCCTGCAATACATGTGGGAAATCACAGAAAAATACTTCATGCAAGTCGTTCAATACGTACTTGTCTAGGTATTTGCACGATGTTAACTTCAGGTTTCTATTATCTATCTGCGCAAACTCCAGCTCTTTTTTTTTCAACTAGCTCTCGATTTTTGCCTCCATTGGGTTCCATGGTCTCAACATCCCCTTTTATACTCTTATTTTTGTCGTCGGATCCAATATTTTTTTTACGCTTCTTCAACAGATCTTATTCACTCAATCCCATTCTATTCCAACCGACAGCAGAACCATTTGTTGGCTTAACTACTTTATCTACTTTGATCTTACATCACTGTTATAAGTTGACTCATGTTCAGATTTAACAAGCTTCCAACAAAATCCCTCTAAAACTATCGACCCTCCTAGTAAACCAGAAGGCAACGTAGTACACAAGGTGCATTGTGCAGTCTCACCTAAGATAGTTCTATGGGTGGTTGCAATACTTAGATGTTTGTAGCCTGGGAATAAGTGGGGATCTGTGGTTGTACCTTGCAATCTTCATTTATTTAGTCTAACATCTTAATTAATCAGTCACTCTTACTCATGCATGTGAAGTATAAGATCTAACTAGTTCCTTCATTCATTTATCTAGCATTTAATCATTAACAACCATGGAGATGCATAACATTCAGTCACATAACACAAGTTTTACCGTGGTTCACCCCCATGGGTTACGTCCACAAAGATTTGGCTCTCGATCTCTTTAATTATGTCCCAACAATATATCGTGCCATGCGCGTTTACAGCCTTGGATCTTACAATCTTCACAGGCTTCCCGATCCTTGTGAGGCTGACTAGATCGCACCAAGCTCCTTAGCATGCGATCTAACCCTCAGGATCGAGTTTTTCGACTCTTATCTAGCTCACCAACTTACAAAAATGTTGTGGTTCTCTCCTTTCTCATTCTTCTCTCTATCTCTTTCTCTCGGTCCCCTCTCTAAACCTCCTAGGTACTACTTATACATATTCTTGGCTTGTCAACCATTACAATTTCTTGCAAAAACCCTAACCCTAATGTAGTTAGGTCTCCCTTGCATGCATGCCTCGCATGCTTCCATCGCCCATGTTCTTTTTCCTTCCAGCTTTCTTTTCTTCCACTTCGTGTTTTTCTTTCCAAAAATGGTCTTTTCCCCAAAATTGGGCCTTCGCCCAACGACTCTCCACACTCAACAACCCAAAACCTGGGTTTTACTCCAACAAAAGTTCCAATCCACCAACTCTTTTCCCCAAAAACTACACAACCCAAGAAATGTACCCCCTTCATTTCTCTTATTCCATCAAGTTGTACCATTTGTTTATCAGGTCTTCCAATGCACTCGATTGGCCGAGAATCTCACAGCTGGGTACTTCCAAGAACTCTCAGGTAATCTAGGAGGCTCACAACAACCTTCACAAGGCTCTTGATCCATTTCATCAATAGGAAATGCACTACGGGCTTACGACTCATTTTATAGGTACATAGGCCACATTTCCTAGCACAAAGACAAGCCAATAGGGTAAAATTGTGAATCTGGGTAACACTTTTGTGAGAATCGGGTCGCGAATATTTCAAATGGCATGTTTTCAGCGAAACTCTTAAATTTTTTGGTCAAAAAATATTTCGTTTGAAAGTTAAATCTAACAACAACCCTAAAAATCTATAACAAATTTTAAATATAACAACAATTTTCCATGAAAACTAACTTTCAACCGAACTATTAGTTCGACCAAAAACCTGTAACTATGGTACTTTTCAGAAGAAAAAAAATGTCACTTTTCTTTAATTTAGTCCAAATTTTGTAGGAGCTGACTCCTTCAAATATTGTGAGTTTGTTTTTAGAACTAATACCAACATTTTTTGAATTGAATGGAGTTTCATTTGATACAACTTGTATTCAATTTAATTGTTTTTTAGTATTTTTAATTAATTTTATAAAAAAATGTCTACACAATTTTTTTAGATGACATAATGATTCGGTAAAATGAAAAATCAATATATGCAATAATACAGAGTTGAAAATTATGGAAAATTTATATTACAAATCATTTCACTATCCTCTTCAAAAGGGTATTTTTATATTTTACTTTTAAATCAAAATTAAAGCACATACATGGAGTCTCACTAAACATGTTTAAAATCTACAACTTTTTCAGATTGTTCAAATTCAAAAAATTGTAGAAATGATAATATTTATCTGTTAAATTTTAAACTATAGTCATACTTTAATAGAGTGTGTTTAGATTGTTGCAACATATTTCATTTTTCATAAGCACAAGTTTAATAATGAGTGCATTTGTGTCTAAAAACATAAATTATTAACAGTCCCTTCATTTTTAAGGAACATACTATCAAACAATTGCTAAATTCACATATCAAATGTCAATAAAAAAAATTCAAAAAATAGTCAATATAAAGCTAACAAAATTCATGAAAAGTTTTTGTTTTACTCTAAAGTGCAATTATAAATTAAAAAATACTTTTGTTTGCCTGAAGTTGAAAAATTATGAAACTATATTTTATTTTCTCAAAAATCAAGGAAAATAGACACCCAAATTCATGATTTTACCTAAGAATGGTTTCCTTCAATCAAAACATGGTTGGTGCTCTTCCCAACATTCAACTCCTCTCTTGCTGCTAAAAAAACTACATGTAAAACCTCTCCTTTTTTCCCATACAAATTTCATTCTTCTCCCTTGCTTGCTTGACTCTCACTCTTCCCAAAGATGATTGTACTCATGCCCATTCTCTCAATAAATTTTGGGATGACTTCCTCACCCAACCTCTTACATGAATTCAATGATTGTCTTTGGAAACACTCAACAACAAATAGAAGGTTTATACATAATGATAATAAAATTCAGGAATGTGGGTTTGGATTAATACCCATGAATAATTTCCCCTTTTATCCCCCTCTCTTGTGGAATCATAGCCCCCCCATCATTATCGTCCCTCTCATATCATGGCCAACGATTATCATTTTTTTAATCATTTCAACGTACATAATACATAGTTTGGCCCTCATCTGTATTAATCAATATGGGCTCTTTGCCCCAACATATCGACTCATTAGCCTAAATGATAATTACACAATTACATTATAATTTGCAGGGTTTAAGATTGAGGATGTTACACCCAAGCTGAGGCTATGAGTCCACAAGGAGGTCTATCCCTTTTGATTGTCCACTCTCCACACACAATATCCCAAAACCCCTATTTCACCTCAACCTGCACAACCCAAGGAATGGGATCCCCCTTCTCTGCGACACAATCCCTCAGGCCTTCCACTTCCCTCTAGGGCTCCAATGCACATGATTGTCTAGGAAAACTCACAACAACCTTATTAAGGCTCTTGAGCAATTTTCCTCTATAGGAAAATACACTACAGGGTCACAACCCAATTTACAAGCACATAGCTCACATTTTCAACATAAACCTAGCCCTTTCATGGTTGTTCTCATACACATTAGAGCTAGTGCTCTATTCCAACACCCAACTCTCCCTTGCTATCCAAAAATTATCTTGTAAAAATTGTCCCAAAAACCCATTCAAATTTCCTTTTCTTCTCATGCAAGGCTTGCTCTCACATTTCTCAAAAGGTGGTTGTACTTGGCCCATATTGTTACAAATTAGTGAGATGAATTTTCCCACCAACCACTCTTACATGTATTCAATGCTTGTGATCATTCTAAAGAGATAAACATTAATATGAAAAGGCATGTATTAATAAAAATGGGTAACCCCTTAGACCCCCTTTTAGCCCCCTCTCATGTGGAAGCATAGCCCCTTATTGTTACTATCATAGCCCCCTATTGTTATTATCCCTCTCGTATCGCATCTAACAATTATTATTTTTATTAATGATTTCAATGTACATTTTTACATAGCTCGACCCTTGGCCATATCAATCCATATAGGATCTCCGACCCAAAACATATGAGCTAACCAACCTAAATCACATTTGCATAATTACATCGTAATTTAGAGGGCTTTAAAACCGAGAATGTTACACTCACTAAAACAAACTTCCAATCACCATTTTTAAATATATTTATAGTCATTAATTCATTATTGTGCTCCAAAAATATATCATCTTAAAAAATATATCTAAAATCATCAATTTATTATTGTGCTAAAAATATATATCTAATCAATTTTTAATGATAAAAGTTATCTTTGTATTTGAAAGAAACTATGGCTTAATCTTACAACATTATAATACAACTGAAAAAGACAAAATTTATTGTTTTTATTTCATAGAACCTAATTATGCCTAACCAGAATCTTAACTAAAAAGCTTGGCGAGTATACTATCAAACAAATTGTCCCAAAATAAACTTAATTTAACAATACATTGCATAAGATTAAAAACGTTAAAATGCATCCTTATGAGGGCACCTTCTCGCATTGGGTTTTCTTGCCTCGATTCCTCATGATGCACGTCCTTGACAAATTTATCTATAGAAAGAAACTTAATTTAACAATACATTGCATAAGATTAAAAACGTTAAAATGCATCCTTATGAAAGGCACCTTCTGGCACTAGGGTTTCTTGCCTAAATTCCTCATGATGCATGTCCTTGACAAATTTTTCCTTGGGGAAAATGCTTGCTCCCCCTGTAACAAATTCTAGCTTTGGATAATGTTGAACATTTAACCTCTCATTCCTTGTGTTTATGTTTGTAAATGCTTTTGGCAAGGGAGGAAATTAAATTTTCTCTCTCAAAAGATTGAGATAATCAAAAATTTGTTTCTTAGAAAAAAATCAAAATTATATGTTATTAGAAAAACTACTGAATTTTATTTCAAGTCAAATTTTAGAAACTTGTTTTTCTGAATTTGTATACAAGTCTATATTAACTTCTCCCAGTCTTAAAGTAATCTTAGCTTAATAATAGCCTTAATGGAAAAACGAACTCACTCTTGAAATTACATAAAGAATTTCCCCTCCAATTCTTCATGTCAACCATGCCACAAGCAGAAGACATCACAAGTTAATGTGCTTCCACAATCCATGCTCTCACATTTTGATATTACGTTAAACCTCAACAAGCTCACACATCACACACCTATTACATCTATAGTATACCATAACTAGTCAAGAGAAAAATGGATTCCAAACCATATTTTTACCAAAAACTACAATGAATACTTGCTCCAAAAACTTAAAGTAAACCCCATAAAATTCATATTAATGCCACAAATGCCTACTCCCCATCTCACACCACCACAATGGAGGCTAGGAGTGAGGGAGGAGTCAAACCTCCGAAACCAAGAAACCACATGCCAAACAAGGTCACTCCATAGTATTTTTAATAACTTACATGTCAAGAAGAGACTACATTGAGTTTTGGGAAGATTTAAGTGCCATAAATTTCTATCCCAATAGATAGTTTTGTGTGAAAGAACAACCAAGCCTTATGTCCATTATGAACGAAATGTGAATGGTATCATGGGAGAGGAATGAATAAAGGAACCCCCACCACCCATTTATTTTAAGATTTCCTTTATATATATGCCTTATGTCCATTATGAATGACGTGTGAATGAATATCATGGAAGAGGAATGAATGGAAGAACCCTCGCCACCCATTTATTTTATTTTTTTTTCATTCATGCTCACACTAAAGTTGCCAAATGATCGACTCCTTGATTATATGATTATAGGTTCGCACCACTTGATAAAACTTGATTGCTTCAAATTCCTTAACTAGTGATAGAATATAATTGACAAGATGTGAGAGAAATGGATGAAGTGGATTTTAAGGATTTTTTTTTTTTTTTCTTAAGTTATAGAAGGATCTAATTATTGTTCTGAGTCATTAATAAGTATTGTTTTTCTTTCCATTTTCGCTTTAAGCTTTTGCCAATCTTGATAAGTTATTATTGACTTTTTTTTTATTTTTTTTCAAAGAAAGGTATGTAGAAAATTTATTGAATACTTTCTCTTAATTTATGGATGGTAAGCTGGCTAAATTGTAGCCTTAAGGAACATGAGAGTCGATCCTCACTTTCTCGACATTAAGGGAAAGTAGACATGTGTGTCATCAAAATGCCCTCACTTCCTCAATTTCAAGGGAAAGTAGACATGTGTGTCATCAAAACGTTCTCACTTCCTCAACTTCAAGGAAAAGTAGACATGCGTGTCATCAAAACCAATTGAGCTAACCCTTGGAGCTCAACTGCCATTAACTCTAAATCATTGTTAGTGACAATTCCTAAACTCCAAACATATTTTACTTCCACTTTTCATTCATAATCATAAATGATTCCAACACCTACCACCTCTTTCCAAAATTTATATAATGTCATTCTTAATGGCAAATNTGCCATTAACTCTAAATCATTGTTAGTGACAATTCCTAAACTCCAAACATATTTTACTTCCACTTTTCATTCATAATCATAAATGATTCCAACACCTACCACCTCTTTCCAAAATTTATATAATGTCATTCTTAATGGCAAATCCTAAACTCTGAAAAAAAATCTACTTCCACTTTTCATTGAGATCATAAATAATTACAAACACTTACCACCTCTATCCAAAAATTATATAGCATTAATTATTGTGATTCAATAAAATTAATATTTTGTTTATTTAAATTAATTTAACTTACTAGCTTGTGTTGATGGAAGTGTGGAAATTTCTTATCTTGTTTATTTAAATTAACTTAACTTACTAGCTTGTGTTGATGGAAGTGTGGAAATTTCCCATTTTACTTTATTGTGATGGATTGAAGTGTCCTCCATTACTTTATTATAATACTTAAATCAATTTTAATATATTTATTATTGAAAATTTCTTCAAGTATTATTTACCTGTTTATATTTATTTTAAATTGGAATTTATTAAATAATTAAAAGGATAAAAATTTGGGGTTGTTTTACTGTTTTAAGTTTTTTTTTGCTCTCTTCAGGATGACATAAATCTAAAGAAAATCATAATTTTTTGTTGTTTAAATTGCATTTAGGAGTGTAGAAATGGATTCAGCATGCTGAAAAACTCTTGGGGCATTGGGATTATCTAGATATAACCACTCAAATCTGCAGATCCAACAAGTTCACCCAATTTTGGACAAATATCCCCAGAAAATATGTGCAAAAAATAACAAAAACTTAAAATGTTGTTTAGACTAGACTACGCCTAAAAATCTTCCTCACCAATACCCTTCTTAACTTATCTAGGAAGTAAAGCTAATATTCTATTCATTTAAAGCTAATCTTTTCCATATTAACTTATCTAGAAAGTAAAGCTAAGATTTTCCATATTATTGGCATGGCTAATTCTACACCTCAACAAGCCAAGATACTATGTAGACTATGCCTCCCTCAATCACAGTTGAACATTACAGAAAAAAAATGTTGAATTCCAGGATAGAGTTCAATGTTACAGTGAGGAACCTAATTGGCAAAATGGGAATATATTTGTTGGGTCCAGAACCCACAAAGATCTGATTCACACAACAAAAGAATCAAAGATAGAATGCACAACACACAGTCACATAACAATCACACTTAGGAGACACAAGTTTACGTGGTAAAACCCTCAGGGTGAGGGAAACATCCACGGGACAATGCAAAAAGGCTTTCTTATTATCAACAAACCAGGAGATTACAACCAACAATAGGCAACCGACAGCCTAGGAGAGGGCCTGAAGCCCCTGCTCAATATTTGCCTCTACGAGCTACATATTTAACCCATTTCTCCTTCAGTTACATGAAACTGAATGCAGTAATTGTTGCCTCCTGCTCTTGTTGATTAGTTTTAACTAAATCCAACAATAGAATATTGTTGAAACAATAATGAACCACCCTTAACCTAAATTGTTTAATAGGTTGTCACATTCCAACAATCTCCACCTTGACAATCAATTTACTTGATAACATGTCATTGTCCATTCATCACCTTCTTGCAAGCTAAAGATCGGTGATACTAGTGCTTCCAAAACCGAAGCACCCATTTCACTGTTCCACCAGGATTTGTCATGTGACCACTGACAACACCAACTTCATGTGAAATATCTGATCATTTCATCACAATCATCAATCTTTCTACTAGCACGCTATACACGAGACATATAACCCTTTTCTTCTTCATCACTTGGACACAATACCTGAAGAAAGATTATAATGGAAAGCCAAGAAATATTTTACATGTTTCACATCATTCATACCGAATTTCCTGAGTATCGTTACCATGTACTCAAGTTGTGATAACCCAAAAAACTTACCATCAATCCCATCTCTGTGAATTTCTATGCTCAAGATTGTTTTGTTGCTCCCAGATCCTTCATCTTGAACGTCCAAGTCAACTGAGCCAACCTGTTGATATTAGACATGCTATTGCTTTCTATAAGCATACTGTCAACAATCTAAACACCAAGATAGTGAGTACCATAAACACAATGGTTACAGTGACTTCTCGTAAAACTTGGCTCACCATGAAGGATTCAACATCTTGTACAAACTTGTCTACTCGAGTTCCAGGCCATACAATAATTACTTGAGATTGAAAAACAATTCTTCTATTGTGATCCTAAACACTTTCAGTGCTCCACATCGAATATTACAATCAAAGAACTTAGCCGAGTCAGGCCAAGATAGCCAAGTGAACCTTGACTTCCAGGCACCTTACAATGGAGTCTTCAACACTCCACCTTGACATGAACATTCACTTGACCAAATTTGGCCAAGTCAACCAAATAAGCATTCGTCACTTACCTCGAGGCCCATTTACAATAGAGTTTCACCAAGGCTTTAAATAGGATTAATTACATGTAATCTCGCCCATTTACATCTAATTGCTTACAACTCCAAAATAAATAAAAATAATTCTAACTTTACCGTCACTCCAATGCCATTTCACTGTTGGTTCCCGACACCTCTTGCTTTGCCATGCCATTATTGATACTTACGAATGCTTTCAACACTCCAATATTCAGCACATGGAAAATTACCACTCCAATTTACTTGAAGTTGAAGTCATCCATAAATCACATAAGCATACTCATGCTTAAATACATGATTTAAAAACAAGACTATCTTAACAACCCATGGAATTAGGTGCGTGCATTTAAAAAAATGATTGTGTACTTAAATAACTTCATCGAGATGGCCACATGGATAAATCTTATCCACAATCCTTACAATGGATTTCCAACTATCATTCACAATGACATTCTAAAAGTAGAGTTTTCACATCCTCTTCTCATATTGGAGACCGCACCTCATGCAGGTTTATCCTCTCGCACAAGCATCCAAACAAACGATCTGATAACTTTGAGAATGATATTATGTGAACTTACCCAATGAAAATATAACCGATTCATCAGATTTGTGCCTGTCACCGCTTGCATCATCCTTTCAACTGGTCCAACCTCACTGCTTGCATGACCCTTTCAACTGGTCCAAACTTGCAATCACACTTGTCCATTTAAACTTTGTGTTGTGTCTCCATGCATGCACAAAACGTGCAATAAAAACTATCTGACAAACAATTTAACAAAGTTGACACAGCTTGAAGTTCATCGCTGCGAACAATACATGAAATAATACAGAAGATAGAAGCCAACTGTTGGACGAAAAACATGAAGCCAATGAAACAATTGTCACATTGAATTCATCTTGCAAGAGGAAGCAAGTAGAAAACAACAGAGTTTCCAAAACAACAGAAAACCTCTGTGCACAGACACAACTCAAGACACCGACTTTCGCCACAATTACCACTGCAGGTCATCTAACCAACACAACAAACATATCTTGACATGTCATTGTATAGTGCTTGCTTCCGCAATAAATAAGAAGTGCAAGGTTCACAAAATAATGAGAAGAAACAGTAGGGTGTATCCGTTGTGATTGTGTTCAAGAGATCAGTGTGCCAAAAGTTGCGATACTAATGGCATAGCTGCATCTTCTCCACATACTCACTCGACACCATCTTGGCTGATGAGATGTTAACAATGACTAATGTTGCTTGGATTATTACGGTTTCTCCATCCTTAGCACAGTTTCCCTGATCTGCCCTGCGAACTTCACCTTGGTAGCGCCTGTGAATTTGGGCGTGGAAATCAATGTGACCAGGAGCTTAGACTCCATTGTCACGAGGGCCCATTCGTACCAGGGGTTTACATAGTGAAGAAAGTCCTACGAATAAGATATCCTCTCACAGTTTCGCGTGACGAAGCCCAGCAGAACCCAGTACAAGAAATGGTCTGCATTGTGGAAGGGCTTGTTGCAAGCCTCCTCGCACACCCAGTGTTCGATTCCCTGGCCTCCCGCACCCTCCAGGGATACCTTTATGCATTCCTCCACCATCTCGTCCAGATCTGTGAGGGAGTCCACAATAAATCTCGATATCGAATCCGCCCCCCCTTCTGAAGCTCACGGTGATCCGTCAGGTCGCGAATCTCTAGCGCCAAGATGTCTGAGCCCATAGTCGCTTAGGTCGTCGGTTAGAATTCCCTTATCATGGATCTGGAAGGGAGAAACCTTAAGCTCTCTCTAGTTCTTTGCAATAATTGTGATGACTTACGTGACCGTCCTTTCATAGATCCAACAGCAAGTTCATTCAACTCTGCGTTCAACTCTGCGCTCTGATACCACTTGTTGGGTCCAGAACCCATAAAGATTTAATTTACACAACAAAAGAATCAAAGATAAAACGCAACTCTGCTTTCAACTCTGCGCTCTGATACCACTTGTTGGGTCCAGAACCCATAAAGATTTAATTCATACAACAAAAGAATCAAAGATAAAACGCACAACACACAGTCACATAACAATCACACATAACACATAACAATCACACTTAGGAGACACAAGTTTACGTGGTAAAACCCTCAGGGTGAGGGAAACATCCACAGCACAATGGAAAAAGGCTTTTTTACTATCAACAAACCAGGATATTACAACCAACAATAGGCAAGCGACAACCCAGGAGAGGCCCTGAAGCCCCTGCTCAATGTTTGCCTCTGCTGAAGCCATTTCTCCTTCAGTTACATGAAATTGAATGCAATAATTGATGCCCCTTCTCTTGTTGATTAGTTTTAACTAAATCCAACAATAAAATATTGTTGAAACAATCATGAACCACCCTTAACCTAAATTGGTTAATTGGTTGTCACATTTCAACAATATTATCATATAATGGAGTGGAACGTTTACTATGAAGATGAGAGAATTGTAAGTTCATATTTGCCTCCCTTCTATCAGCGCCACAAGAACACTACCATCCTGCACCCTGTTTTAACCGAGCGCGAATATCTAAGATCCGTGGTCTTTAGATAAGAAAAATCGTCCCGGGAAGAATTGGAGATGAAGCTAAAATTGCATACTATAGTTTGTTTCAAGGTTTTGTTCTGCTAGTCTTGGGATTTCAAGAAGAGAGTGTACTATGATTATATGCATTTCAATGCTTTTTGCCGAGAGATTAACTTGGTATTTTACAACTTATTTTTTACATGAGATTATTTTGGTGCTTTACAATCTAGTATAGTATATTGTGGTGTTTTACAGTTCAGTATTTTTTTTATTAGTGAAAAAATATTATAACTGAATTGTCAACCAGCAGAGGGGCAGTCATCATTGGTTGATATTTGTTAATGTAGGCTGACTCATCACCATTATTTATTATTCAAAGAAAACTCAGCCATCTCGAATAACCAGCTGGTGTACCTTCTCACAGGGACAACCATCACTCACTGCTATTTGTTAATGTAGGTTGACTCATCACCATTATTTGTTATTCAAGAAAAACTTATCCACCTCTAATAACCAATTGGTAATCTGTTAACATGTTTCCATATGTCATGGAAGACAGAGCTTTTAGCCAAACAAAAGCCACTACACGGAGATATTGTTACCTAATAACAAAAAGATTAAATATTAACTAAGTAAACCAAAACATTCAAAAAAATGTCTTAAAATGTCATTTTTTTTATTATTGACATGAAATTGAAATTAAATAATAAAGACATTTACACTTTCAAAAAGAATTAATACATGACATAAAATTAAATAATAAAGACATTTACACTTTCAAAAATTTAATTTTTTTAGATACTTAAGGGATAGTCTAAACATTAAACCTTTTGAACTTTTTCATTACCCTGAAAAACTAGGAGGTCACTTCAATTATACAGATTCAATCACTCAAATATGTAGTTTCAACAATTTTTGGCTGGATTTTAAACAAAATTGTCTGAAAATATGCCCATAAAAACTTAAAAAAATCAAACATTTAAACTAAACAAATACTTAATAAATCTAAATTTTAAATAAATTTAAGTTAATCATAAATGATTAAGATAATAATACCTTTAACCATATCTAAGTTTTCTTTTTCTCTTTGTTATTTAGCAACAATATGTATTCTGTTTATGTTTATGTAATATTTGTGTTCCGACCTTCATTTTATATTTTTCTACAGACAGGCTGCTGCTGCCATGAACTATTCTCCATTTCTTATCACTAATTGAAGTTTGATTTTTCAGTAGATATGTGGCTCTCTTTTAAAATGAATTTAATGGCAGTTTCACACAGCTTTCTCAACGCATTGAATCCATCTTCAAAGAAACGCTGTACAAGTCCCTAAAACCTCACGTGTCTATGAAAAAGAAAAAACAAAAACTTCCATGCAATTACACTTTGTACAGTCCTGGCTGACTTCACTTGACTGAAAGGTAGTGGCCCACGACTGGATTTTTTTCCGTGATATTGCAGTATTTTATCATCTTTTACTTTTACATCTTCGTTTCGAATGATGGGATTTGGACAGAATTAATATCTTTTGGTTGCAGGTGTAGTTTTCAATGGCTGTAGTGGCAGGTAGCTTGGGTTAATTGTGAAATTATTTACCCAAGTCAAGTTTAAGTTTAATTTAAAAGTGATTTTCTTAATTTTTAATTATAATTATAATGTAATTATTACTGATTATGATATACCTTAACTTTTTTATAATCCTATAATTTTTTTCAATAATAGTAGGTTATCCAATTTTTTGAATAATCTTATTTCTTATAGGTTATCCAATTTTGTTTTGATTAAAATAAATTATTATAAGTTTTAACAGGTTTTATTTGAAATAAACATAACTTATGTAAGGTTAAGTTAACATAGTTATTATTCTTTCCATTTGATTTCACAAAAGTGGTTAAAGTGATAGTAGAAACATCATTGTGTTAAATTAGATGTTTTATATCCCATACTTTAATTTATTGATGTTCAAGGGGATATTGGTCGTCCCATTCAAAGTTTCAATTTTATTTAGGGATTTATGATTTAACATAACTTTGATTATGGATAATGATACTTTCAATCAATCAGTTTGATTAAACATGATTTTATTTATTTAGGTGGATATCTTTAGACATTCAATTGATAAGTCATAATAAATTTCAAGTCATAGAATGGCTCTTGCCCCATGATGTTAAGTACATGATGGGATGAAATGAATTAAAAAATGAGAAATTGAAGAAGAAGTTTTATTGGATGAACACTTGACCCATCTAAACTTCATACAAAATAGGGCAATAAAGAAGTTGCATTGAGAACTTGTGAGAGAATGAAATTCAATCTTTGCATTGAGAACTTGTGAGAAAATGAAATTCAATCAATGTGAGATCAACCTTGAATCAACATGATATCACCCAATGATTACTCACATAGAACAATAGTACCTCAAAAAGAAAAACAAAGAAATGGAATTACTTAGTAGTGGAAACAAGAGATGGAAAAACATTAACATGGAATAACATTTATGCTTATGAGAATGAGGTGCATATGATGATACATTGTCTTATGTATGAAGAAGTAAGAGATAAACATTCAATTCATCATAGAATAGAGGCACTAAAATTGGGTTGGGGTCGGGCTAGGGCTACATGTGATGATTGATACATTAACTCTTCATGCGTATATAAATGTTTTGTACTTAGATTTTATATTCACCTCGATATTACTCAACTCAAACATACATATTTGGAAGCCACATAAATGATAGGCACATCAAAGTATCTAAATTTGAGATATTCTACCTCAAGCTTTGCAATGCCTAAATAGACATAAAACATGGGTTTAGATGGATTTGTTGTAATAAAAGAAATGATGTTTTCTTAAAGTTTATGGTGAAATATATGTATCACATACATACATGTGTGTTATACATATATCAACTCTTTATATGTAATAATGTTTTTAACTTAGATTTGATATTCACCTTATGATTACTAAACTCAAGCATGGTGGAATATATGCATCACACAAATATGTACATGCATGTACTATATGTGCATCACTTTTTGTGTAATAATGTTTTGGACTTAGATTTTATATTAAAGTAGAGATTATTAAGTTAAGCATATATATTTGGAAGTCACATAAATGGTGGGTGTATCAAATATCAAAACTCAAGATATTTTACCTCAAGTTTTGCAATGCCTAGATGGACATAAAACATAGGTTTAGACGGGTTTGTTGTAGTGAGAGAAATGAAGGTGTTTAGAGTTTATGGTAGAATAGATGTTTCACATACATATCTTCATGTGCACGTGCTATATAGTTTAGGATGAAAGAGATGTGTTATATACATATGTGTGCGTGCATGTGTGTTTAGACTAACACACTAAAATGAAAAAAACAATATATATCTATTTAATCTTAGTAATCAAATATTTGCATTTACATTCAAATAAACTGGTCTATTTATTTTTAGATCTTTTAAATGGCAAATTCACTACTTTTACCAATTCATTTTATTATTGTCTAGTCAAATCTTGCTAGCATGATTAGTTTAGAAGGGTTTTCTTATGATTGTTTTGAAACCTACCGTAGGAGTCACCTAATAAATCCAACTAGATGCCCCTGGGTCCAGGTTTGTCAGCCACATGTTAGTCTAAACAAACCAAAAAAATCTTAATATTGTTTCAAAAATCAAATTAAACTATAACTTGCTCTTGTTGATGTCAATTAATTTTTGTTAACACCAAATAAGCAAATGAGGAAATACAGATATGCATGTTTCTTTTTGCCACTTGTACTCAATGAATTTGATATGTTGATAATGCTAACAAATTAAATTGAAAAAATAATAGTCATAAATTTAAAAATATATAATAAGAAAAAAAAAATTACTATTATAAAATAAATCAGCATAAATCTATTTTAACTCCAAATTTATCAAATAAGTATTGAGAGGTATCAATTCTTTTAAATGTAAATTTTTCAAAATATTTTATTTCAAAAAGAATTAGCTCTTAATAGTATTTTCTACTTGTTATAAGAAATAGGCTTTCTGTTAATCATTATGTTTATTGTTTAAAATATTTCTAGCCTAATTTCAAGTAAAATTCCTCAAAATATATTGAAAAATATAATCATTTAATAAAACATTTAAACTACACCCTTTATTAATCCAACATTAAAATATATTTATACAATTATACTTCTCCAATAAAGTTTTCCATCTCACCAAAGTTCAAAAGTTCGGAAAAGTTATAAATTCATTATTATGATTTAATAAAGTGAATATCCTATTCATTTAAAACAGGATGATTTGGACATGTGTTATAGGAAGGTGCATCGAAGTTTCCTGTATTGCCTTATAGTCCAAATTTAGTTTATTATTTTATTATATTTTTAAATCAATTCCGATAAAGTCTCGTTTGATGGGAATTATTAATTTATAAATTTTTATTTTTATTTTTGTTTTTGAATATCAAATGTAAAGGAGGATAAATCCCGTTGAGACACAAATTTTGATAATGTAATTAAGAAATATTTGATTTTCAGATTAAGTTGAAATAGATTAGTGTTAGTTTATATGATCATTTTTTTAATTTAAATGAATGTAAATTAATAGCTTAGTCTAAATGTTTTATTTTTTTTTTGGTTATTTTAAGGTAATTTTTTCTGTTTGATTTTAAGGTGTTAGTTTATTTTAAGGTGATTTTTTCAGTTTGATTTTGCTTGTAATTGGTGAAGAATGATTGAATTTGCAAATTTTAATGGCTAAGTTTGTATAATCAAGGGTTTTTTTTAGCTGAATAAATCCATTTATAAGTTAAAAATACAATTTAAATAACAAAAAAATTGCAATTTTATCCAAATTTAAATAGCTGAATTGTTTAAAAAATAAATAAAACGTTACTCTTTTTTTTAATAATCAGATAAATATTAAATTTCAAACTCTCTTAGTAGAAAGTGCCTTTGAACGGGGTTCCATGGGATAGCATTGTTATGACATGCACACACTCTTCCAGTTTGGGGAGAGGTCATGAGTTCAAAACCTGTGTCTCTTGAGGCTGCCAAGCTTTATCACTCCCATACCAGCCACTATGTGGGGAAGTATCTGAGATGGGTTTCCAGCCCAGAATTCCAAGGTGGAAAAAATAAAGTGCCTTTGAACATAATCATTCAGATGCGCTAAAACTTAATTTCGAAACCAATATTGTCAGAGAGAAGTTGTATCGGAAGTTTCCTTAAAGTTTGCCTCCTTACTTTTTTGTGGTGCTTGAATGAAACCTGAAGTTTTCCTCGATACTTTATTGTTGGACTCCAATGAAATTTCGTTTATATGAAGGAAATCCAAACTATTCCATTGTGAAGGATGGGTAAAGTATAATTGGTACACCGACCGTTGAACAGGGATTAGCAACCAACCTTGGATAACTGTGTCCTCTCTGGTGTGCCTTTTATCGTTTCAAACCAAAGGTACTATCCCCAATTATTTTCTCTGTTTGCGTTGAAAATAGTAAATACTGCTGTTGGGTGTTTACAGGCTCTATTTTCATGGCGAACCAAACAACTGGAGCAGGCAGAAGCAGAGGCAGATTCGAGTTCTGCGGTGTCTTCATATTGTTTTTCATGCGTCTCGCGATCGGGCTAGGCTTTTCCATATTAATGTTATGGCTGATTGTGCGTCCCCACAAGCCAAGATACTATGTAGACTATGCC
>SNQJ01S0011279.1:129965-142112 GCA_010110895.2 Picea sitchensis | reverse complement strand
TTGTTTGAATAGGATGCGTGACAACAAGGCCAAGAGACTCACCACCCTAAAAAATAGGAGTGGGGTCAGGTCATGATTGCATTGGCATGACTGCCATGTCAATCAAAGGAGAAATAAAGTGTAGGGAAACCAAATATGACTCAAAACCCGAAGGGCCCCTAGGTGAGGACCACTCTTCTGGTATCCTAGAAGTAGCAGGACACATACAAGTAAGGTGATCTCCTTCGCAAATCCTACAAAAGAACTTGAGCTTATGTCTTACACATCTAGGCTTCTCAATCGTATGAATTCCCCCATCGTCACTCACAAGGGCTGGTGACATGCTCTCAGCTTGAATGACAGAGGCTGGTGGTTCATCTCCCACATGATACATAGAGGTTGGAGATGTGATGCTAGTATGACTCCTGGCGAATAGAGTGATGTCCCCAACATGAATTCCAGTGGCTGGTTGCTGGTCTTCAACATGGCATGTAGAGGTTGTCGACTAATCCCCAACATGACTAGTAGAGGTTGGTGATGGGATTCCAGTATGACTTGCAGTGTCTAGAATGGTGGAAATGGAGAGTTGTGTCATTTGAGACCAAGGTCCCGGGAAATACTGGTTTTGAGACATTGTAGGCCAGGAATAATCCTGGTTTACACCTTGTCCCTATCCGGAAAGGTAGTATCTTCCACCTAATTGATCCATAGAGGTTTGTACAAGCATCATCAATGAAGAAAATGTCTGCGAAGAGAAAAAAGCGTGATAAGGATGAGTCAAGTGAGGATATATGTTTCTCCCATGTGAAAGGGTTCCGTGAAGAGGGTATCCCATATAGTAAAACTTATTCCCTCTGTATGAAATACCAGAGGACGTATGGGGACCTGCCATGGGTAGAGAGCTCGTGGGAACAGGCATAGCAGAAGAAGGATACAAAGATGGGGTGTAATAAGTATAATAACCACCCATTTGAGAATTGGCTCCTGAAAAAATCATGGCTAGGATTGGATCCATAAGAGGGGAGATTCCACCCCCCCACAATGAGATTTGGTTGAGGGATGTACTCCTATCAAAGGAAGATATAGAAAGTGGAGTCATCGCACCCCCATATCCGAAACTATGATTCATATAAGCATGCAAGGGTGAGGATGGAAAAGGTGAAGGCATGTTTGGCATATCGAGAGGAAAATGATTAGAGACCCAAGGCATTGACTGAGTGTCATAATTCTGCATACCATTATGAAACACAGATGGATTCGTTCCCATGAAATGAGTGAATGTCATGGGGGAGGTAGCGATAAATGAGGGAGTCAAAGGAACTCCACTATCCATGATAATGACAACTCAAGGAATGGTATAAAATCCTAAGGTCGACTAATAATCAAGGAGCACACCAAAAATAATCAAACGACCAAAATGCACACAAACAGGATAAAGTGGGTGAAAGGGGCCTCCCTCTCTAAAGTAGGCATGCCTTTCCAAAGAGGGGCCTGAGACTCCTCTGCTAAATATAGGAGGTATCATAATTAGTTTTAAGGGCCCTCGTGGGCTAAAAAACCAGTCGGTCAGATCCCCCTGGAGAGGTAATCCTCCATAAAGGCTGTGTGTTGTCTGATCCTTATCTGACCCAAGGTACTTATAGAATAACCCCTACAAGTAACCTATGTGGTACCTAAGTCAAGCAACTAAGCAACCACGATATAACTGATGCACATGCAAACAATCATAAGTTAGGTCCATCATATGGGCAGGGTAACAAAGCCCAAAACCTTGAAAGCACTGCCTCTCACAGAGGTAAGGGTACTAGGAAGATCCCCATATACGAATAGATCCCTAGAAATATATCTAATGCTAAGAAGCTATTGTGGGGATATCCATTCAACCAGCCTCACACAACCTTGTGCTTAACTCCAGTGTAAGTGGATCCTCCTAATATTACCGATTATGCAATGGATTCTCTACTCCCTTAGTCAGACACATACATTGATTTAATAGCCTTGGAGAAGTTTACTCACAAAATCCTATTCCAAGGCTCTAAATCCTAAGCTATTTTGTGCACCCTAGAAAAATAAAATCGTTACTAATCAATTTTAAATTATATCGTTACTTTTAGTGGCCTTGCTTACTCAAAAAAGGTGCGGTCGTGAAACTAGTGATGTTATGACTCAACAAGTAAAATAAATGACTATGAATACAATGCAAAGTCCTAACTTCAATTCCCAATAAATGATATGCTTTTCAAAATGCAATTCTCAATTCAACTATGCAATTCCAAATAAAATTCAATATTTCTTTACATGTACTAAGATCAATGATAAAGACTCAAAAGATCAAATGCCAACAATGTAAAATGCCTAATATTTTTGTATTTTCAATATAAAAGAATGAAAATGTAAGGACTAAACAACAACTTGATATAAAAACTCTACTGTATGTAAACATAGACAAACTAAGTAGGATATCAAGAAGAAAACACCGAGCCCAAGATGCAAGGACAATCAAATGAAAAGGATGATGAGAAAGGCACCATCCAAAAATTCAACCAAAGAAAAGTTTCCTGTCATTCACAGAAACTTAACAGTCATAACAGAGACCCAAGAAGACTCAACAACCCTCAAAAACTACCCAACAACCATCAAACTCAACAACCAAGCAAAAAAGGGTGATGCACACGATTGTTCATAGGAAACATGCATATATATGCCTCTTGCAGAAGGAAAACACATGTATGTACACAAATGTCATGTAAAAACTCATGTATATGTGTTAAAACACAACCAGGCTAAGGAAGGCTAATAAACTTAGACTCAGAATGAACAGAGGCTATCAAGCAGTCATATGACAAGAAAATCAATATAAACAAGAGAAATCTAAGGAGAAAAACACTCCAAACCCCAAAAAATAAGATTCTATCCCTAGTATGGTCGTCATTTCTATTACGAGGAAAATATCTCTATGGCTAGGGGTAAACCACAACAGACAAAAATGACTGCAAAAATCAACTCTAATATCAAGTATGCTATATAAACAAATCTACTATCAAGACAAGATACAAGGCCTATCTCGTCCATATGTTCAGTGAAGTCCACTATTGAGCACTTGACTCAAAGCAATACACCTGCAACTTGTCCTCAACAACCAAGAAACACAATCATATAGTGATAATATATAATGTTAGCACATTTAATATCATAATCCATCAACATTCATAACAAATACGCCCATGGAATAACAATTCAAATATTTGCAAGATATTAATTGGACGAGAAAAGAGTATTTCTATTAAAATGTAATCAACGGAAATGAATGAATTACAAACTTCTGTGTCGGCATAGTTCAAAATCGAGAAACTAAGTCCCTTCCAGCTGGGCCTCCACCACTTCAATCCTATACCAAAGGCAAGCTCATATAAGATATACAATGAGGTTCTCAATCATGCAGGGAAGAGCTTGGGCATTGAACAATGTGTTCAAACTTAAAGGACAATGGGATGTAGACTCAATATGAAGTGAATAATTTCTCCATAGTAACTTTTGTCTCAAATTTGTTTTTTTCTCCTCTTTTCCATAACTCGGATTTGATCCATTTATAGCCTTCAAGTGGAACTCAAGAGTCAATTCAGAACGTTTCCAGTATATGGAAGGTCAAGGATCATGGATCTCATGACGTGACATTGAAACCTGACACCATTTTTTAATTTTTGGGAACAAAACCAGATGTACGCAGGCTGTAGTGGTGCAACCTGTGTATACTCATGATGTACAATAGGTAGGGCGCATATATGTGGAAAAATAATGTTTTTATCTCTGGGATTTGCAAAAAGGGACTTCAAGTATGCATAGGGAAATGGAAAAAGGTCTTTTGTGCAAGTTTGCATAGGGTGAGGCAAATCTTGCTATAACACCCTTTCACAGATGAGGTATTGGAGAATGTAGGAGGCTAGGAAGCATACTTATTCACAGATGGATTCTTAGGTTACCATCAAATAAATATAGCCCCAAAATATAGGTGCAAGACCACCTTTTCCATAGAATGGGGATCCTACCAGTACACAATCATGCCTTTTGGGCCGAAGAATGCACCAACTATATTCTCAAGAGTAGTCATAGTTGCTTTTAAAGAATACATCCATCAGTTTTTAGAAGTATACCTGGATGATTGGGCATTCTACAGTCTATTGAAGGACCATGTAGAGGTGTTAAGGCTGATGTTAAAAATATGCAGGCAGTGTCAGATATCACTAAATATCAAGAAGTGCATCTTTGGGACACCTTTTGGGATACTATTGGGTCATAAAGTGTGCAAACAATATTTTCTAGTAGATCCTGCAAAAATTGCAGTGATTGTTAATCTACCACCACCAAAGTCAGTACGCCAGTTGAGAGAAAAATTGGGTCACATAGGATATTACAGGAAATTCATAAAAGGATATACGTAGATCACTACACCAATAGAGAAACTATTGATGAAAGATAGCAAATTCCAGTGGAATGAGGACTATCAGCGAGGATTGGACACTCTAAAAGAGAAGATGGTAACAACACTAATACTAGTATTCCTAGATTGGGAAAAGACATTTCATGTGCATGTCGATGCTTCATCTATAACACTTGGAGCTATTCTGGTGCAACAAGGAACAAGGGAATTAGATCATCTGATAACATTTGCTAGCAGAAAACTGTCAGAGTCAGAGAAGAATTACAATACCACATAAAGAGAAGGCCTAGATATGGTCTATGCACTCCAAAAGTTTAGAGACTAATTATTGGGAAAACACTTCAAGATGTTTACAAATCATTCAACTCTCAAATACCTAACCAATAAGCCAGTGTTGGGGGGGAGAATTTGTAGATGGTTATTGTTGTTCAAGGAATTTGACTTTGAAGTGATAGTCAAGACAGGAAAGTTGAATGAAGGACCTGATCACCTATCAAGGATCACTAATGGAGAGGAACCTATGAACTTAGAGGACAACTTCCTTGATGCACAATTATTTTCAGTACAAGTAGTTGATGACTATTTTGCTGACATCATTCACTACTTGAGTATAGGGACCACACCACAAGAATTCAACACTGCGCAGAAGAAAAATTGGGTAGTCCGAGCTACAAACTATCAATTGATTGCAGGACACTTATAAAATATGGGTGCAGTTAAAATCTTGAGAATATGTGTACTAGAACATGAAAGAAATAGGATTTTAGCAGAGGCCCATGAGGGAATAGCAAGAGGAAATTATGCAGGCAAAGATACCGCGTAGAAGGTATTGTGCACAGGACTATGGTGTCCAACCATTCACAGATATGAAAAGGACTACTTCCAGAGATGTGATGTATGTCAGAGGGTTGGTAAACCTAATAGACGAGACAAGATGGGCCTAAGACCACAAGTAACCTTGCAGGTATTCGACAAATGGGAAATAGAATTTGTAGGACCAATTAACCCACCAACAAAGAGGTCAGGAGCAAGGTATATCCTTACTGTGACAGAGTATCTAACGATATGGGAAAAAGAAACGCCAATAAAATATTGCAGCTCAGAGACAACAATGCACTTCCTGTTTGAACAAGTGATCACTAGATTTGGATGCCCAAGGATTCTGATGAGTGACCAAGGAACTCACTTCATTAATAGTACTATTAAGGCTATGACCGAGGAGTTTGAAGTCTATCATAAAAAGAGTACACCATATCACCCTCAAACAAATGGAACAATGGAAGCCTTTAATAAGATCCTAGAGAATGCATTGACAAATATCTGCAACATCAACATGGATAATTGGGACTTGAAGATACCAACAATACTATGGGCATACAAGACTACATGCAAGAAGATGACATGACATATACCATTCAGGTTGTTGTATGGACAAGAAGCAGTGGTTCCATTAGAAGTTTTGGTACCTATTCTGTGTGTAGAAACAATCACCAACATGACATAACGAGGTGTAATCAAAGAAATTCTAAGTCAGCTGATGGAGATGGAGGAAGACAAAATCCTAGCAGGATTTCACCAGGAGGTACAGAAAACAAGGGACAAAGCTTGTCATGATAGACATATTAAAAGGAATACTTTCAAGGAGGGAGACCTAGTCTTGATGTATGACAATAAATTTCTTCAGCACCCAGGAAAGTTCATAATGCATTGGTTGGGACCATATGAAGTGAACACTGTCACATATGGAGGAGTTGTACAGTTGAAAGATTTAGGAGGTACAAAACTCACAGGAATGATCAATGGGAGTCGAATGAAACTCTACAGGGACATTCGACCTCCTAGAACTTAGAAAGTTACCGTACAATAAAAAAAAAAGGTGGGGGGATTTATCACAACGAAAAAAAAACAAAATCGAAGTCTGCACACAACATAAGACTAACACATTGCACATCAAGGAAAGGTCAAGTAACACAAGGCTTCCACGCAATCAACAATCCCAACACGCATGAAAAATGACAACCGATCAGAAAAAGGGTGGAAAATTGAAAACAAATGGCGGTTATAGCAAAAAGGCGCCAACTGGCGGCATCTATCACATTGAATGACAAGTAATTTTAAAGCACCTTTGCATTAATTGTGCCAACTGGTGGCGTTGAGGAAATTGAATGTCATGAATGTGGAAAACACCATTTCATTTAAACCACAGCTCATGTAGCTTCTTTGAGAAGCTTCACGACACTTGCTATATAAGAAAGGAACACGGACAACATAACACTTATTGTGAAATTGTGAAATCACAGAGCGATAGAGAATACATAGAGGAGAGTGATTTATCAAGATATACAAAGCGAACCAGTTCAACAGAAATCACCCTTAACCACCATGGCACCACCCATGTTTTGTGCGCCAAGCCAAGTCAGCTAAAAACCTCAAAGCCATCATAGAGCACCACAACAACCATAGGGAATGGAACATGAAACCACACATGCAACAAAATTCATCAACTTGGACAAAATTCCCTCACCTGATATGGAACCAGCGAGCCCCACACCCATGGTGGAGGAAGCCCAACCAAAATAAGTTGTTGGCGTGGACGTTGATATGCGGGCAACTGCATAGGTCCAATAGGTCGAGGACGCAGGTAATCCTTTGTGACCTATACACACTGATGGGGCCCATAGGTAAACAAGACAACCTCGAAACATGCATAAGCGTTCACGCTAGGACAATCACACAAAGTAGAGACTGAGTAGCAGTAGGAGGGGCTAGTGGAAGATGTTACCAGCTGACCAAAAGCTTATGCCGATGAGAGGAAAATGGAGGCTGGAACCTCAAGCCAGCCACCACAAGGAAAGGGAAAAAAACTCATGGCAAGGTCACCACAGAGACAAACTGTAACATCCATAGTCCTACCACGCATTCCTGAAGGGGTATAGACCACACCTAACCTTCTGGGGTGTGTGGAAAGACTATGCTACTTGGACCATGACATGGCCGATGTTGACAAGTTCCCAAAATTTGCAAGGCATGTCTACCTTGAAAGCATAGGAACAGGGCCCTTCGGGGATCCAATTTTACAGCCAAAGAAGTGGGCAGTTGGATTGGCCAACACCAGAATTCTCAACGTGTTGGATATTCCACATTTTGGAAGGGGCCAGGATGAAAACAACTACATCAAGAAATTTATGGTAGTCACCCACAGAGGATACCTATGGTTGGAGGAGCTTGTATCTATAGACGTGGAGCTCATTTATTTTATCACCGGTCTGCCATCTCGGGGGGAGAATCCAACACAGTACCTTGATGAAAAGATGAAGGATAAGGTGCTGGCGGAGGAGATGAAAAATACTTATGGCACAGAGTGAGGGTCACCCAGAATCATTAACAAGCGCATCAGTGATGCACCAACAAGGATGGCCACTAAACTGATGGCTTGTAAAATACTCAGAAAGTGTCACAAGGAGGAAGTCCCTACTGGGGTCATCGCGGCTGCAGTGCAGTGCACAGAGGGCACTATGCTCATCTGGGCCCCGTACTTGCAAAACTTGTTCCTTGAAAACTGCAGAGATGCGAAAGATCTAGGAACAAAGTTTCATTACTCTTGGATACTCATCTTGATCACCCTAATTGGATGGAGGGAGCCCCAGTACACATATTTTTGTGAGTGGACCAGTTGTTTCCACGCAACGCGGTATACATTGTTGGGGAGAACGTCAGAACCCAAAATCAAAAGTACAAATGCAAGTATGTTCACGCGATACTATAATGAGATCCAAGAGAGCATTGGAAACAGTTGGAGAATTACTCCAGAAGTGGTTGCACAATACAAAGACATCGTAACTTCAAGGAAACTAGACACACATTATGGATCCAAGCGAGAAGGGATCCGAAGAAGGGATGGATGCAGCTGAGATATTGTGTCAAAGAAGAAGATGTAGAAATGACAATCAAGGATTGGAAAGACAACTGGAGAATTCCAGTCCTCACTCAAGAGATGTATATAGGTATGGAGGCCAATGTAGGACAAGCTAAGACACCTGTCGGGGATAAAGTTGTGCCTAAGAAACTAAGGCCAAGTCAAAATATGACACAACAAAATAAGGGGGGTGTGCCAAAGAAAGGTACCCAGGCTGGACAAAAGGACAGTACCCCAACACCAAAAGAAACAAAGAAAGGGGATGCGACAACATAAGTTACCTAATCAACTGACACCCCACAGGAACAAGGCTAAACCAAGCAGCCCATAATCCACACTGGGGGTGCATGAAAAAATTCCAAGGCGAACAAGCAACCACCAAAATATACAATCACCAAGGACAATGCTGACCTTGTGGCTGAAAGAGTCTAGGATTGTGCAACTGAGGAGTACGAAGATGCCCAACGCCGGAGAGGTTGTATTTAGGACGAGCTGGTCGACATAAGGTAGGTGCTAGAGTAGATCTGAGGCACACAGAGGACATACATGGGAACAAAGGCATTCCCCACAGCATTAGAAGCAGAAGCCATGACTATGCTGAATGAGCATGATGCAATCTAGACCATAGTGCAGGTGAGCCTGACTTTCCATATTACACCCAACATGTTATTCATGGATGAGACTGTAGCCCAGACACCCCTGAAAGATATGGCACATATACAATTGATAATAGAGCGAATACCAACCAAGGCACTGTACAAGCTCCAAGTCAGTGTCGCGCAGGAGGTGAAGTCATGTGCACGAACATAAGCAACAAAGTTACAACAAATAAAGGATAAAAAAGAGGATTTGGAATTAGTTCTCGAGCAGGTCAAGCTCAATACTAAAGCCGATAATGATCGTGCAGATAGGCTCGAGTAGGGAGTGGCTGCAACCTATAACAAGATTTTGAATAATGCACAAATAACAGAGCCCACTACAACGCAAAAGATTGATCATATTGTGAAAACAATTGATCAATAGAGGCAGGATATTGAAACCCTCCAAGAAAAAATCATTCCTACAACTCCCTTGGAGGTGAAGGAACAAAGGAAGCAGGAAGCTGCAGGACATGTGGAGGAAATATAATTACAAGTCAGCACAATTGTGGACTTGTTTGAGAGGACGACATAGTTATGGACAATGCTATAAGAATATGAATGGGTCCAACACTGGTACCAGGAAAAGGAGAAGATAAGCGCAACTATCCATGACCTCAAGTAGAGGCAGAAAACAATGAAGATCACCGAGCACCTCAATGGATTGCAGGACATGAAGAAGTTGCAAGCAGAGCTAGTAGTTGCATAGATGAAAAAGAAGGACTGAAAAGCTCAAATGGAACCCCTTCAAGAGCTAGTCGTAAAGGTTATTGCACAGGCAGAGGAGGCAAAGAAGAACATCGCGCAGATACATGCAGAGTGCACATAAATGATCCAGGAGGAGATCATAGAGCAAGTGTTATATGTGCTCGAAGAAAAGGTTGCGCAGGCTCAAACCCAAGAAAGGGAAGTTGCAGACAAGTTCCACACTCTAGCGGGAGCTATTGAGGAAGCACACACAGTCTAGGTGGCTTGGGATGAGCCACATGTTAGTGTTGGGGGCATGTTGGGCAAAGATCCAATTTTGGGAAAAGGCCATTTTTGGAGAGAAAATCACAAAGTGGAAGAAAAAAAAATGGAAGGAAAAGCAGTACGTGTGAGGGAAGCATGTGAGGCATGCATGCAAGGGAGACCTAACTTCACTAGGGTTAGGGTTTTGGCATGATATTGTAATGGATGATAAGACAAGAATATGTATAAATAAGTACCTAGGAGGTATAGAAAAAGGGGGAGGCTAAGGAGAGGCTAAGGAGAGAGACTAAAGAGAGAGCTAGAGAGGCTAAGTAGAGAGATACAAGGACTGAAGAGAGAGAGAGAGAGAGAGAGAGGAAGGTTGTAAATATTGTAGAATTTGCCTTATTTTGTAAGTTGGTAAGCTATAAAAGAGTCGAGAAACTCTATCCCAAGGGTTAGATTGCATGCTAAGGAGCCTGGTGCGATCTAGTCAACCTCATAGGTATCATGAAGCTTGTGAAGATTGTAAGATCCAAGACTGTAAATGCGCACAACACGAGATATATCGCTGAGACATAATAGAAGATCTTGAGAGACAAATATTTGTGGACGTATCCCAGGAGGGTGTGAGCCATGGTAAACCTTGCGTTATGTGATTGAATGTCATGCATCTCCATTGTTGTTAATGATTAAGTGATAGATAATTAATAGAAGGAACTAGTTAGATCTAATATTTCATGTGCATGAATAATAATGAATGGTTAATTAAGATGCTAGATTAAATACATGAAGATCACAAGGTACAACCACAGATCCCCACTCATTCCCAGGATGAGAGCATCTAAGTGTTGCAGCCACTCATAGAACTATCTCCGGTGAGACTGCACAGTGCGCCCTGTGTACTGCGTTGCCTTCTAGTTTACCTGGAGGGCCGATAGTTTTAGAGGGATTTTGTTGGAAGCTTGTTAAATCTAAATTGGGTCAATGTATGACAATAGGGTAAGATCAGAGTAGATGGTCAAAACCCTACAAATAGGTAAGAAATAAACCAATAACAGGATACTGTGCCATTTGGACCATCTTTGCATTCCATCAAGCGAGTGAGCGAAGATAATTTGGGATGCCCACTATAGTTGGTTGGCATGAAACCTTGGCATGGAAAAGACAATGGTAGTACTACAATGACATTTCTACTGGTCTAAACTTCGACAAGATGTAAACAAGTATATCATGTCCTGCACCACCTACACTATTGCTAAACCGACCACTAAGAAACAAAGCCTGTACAATCCTCTTCCTACTCTTGTCAGGCCTCAGGAATCCATCTCAATGGACTACATGTCGTGCCTTCCATCCACCAAGTGGGGGTTGTTGATCGCTTTTTCAAGATGGCGATTCTGCCCCCCTGCAAGTAGAGAATCATAGTGGAGGCCACTGCTAAGATCTTCTTTGAATGAGTGTGGGTACACTTTGGGATCCCACAAACCATTATCTTAGATTGGGAAAACCGGTTCCTCAGCACATTCTGGTCAAGCCTCTAGTCATTGCTGGACACCAAGCTCACCAAATCCACTACCTTCCACCCCCAGATAGATGGCCAAACCGAGGTTGTCAATCAGATGATCATGCACATCCTGCACATGTACAATTCCAAGCACCCCCACACATGGGATGAGAGTCTTCCCTATGTTCAACACAACTAGAATAGAGCCATACATAGCTCAACCGACCACAACCCCTTTCAGGTGGGGTTGAAATTTCAACCATTGAGTCCCATGGATGTTGCACTACCCCTTGTGACTACCTAGGTAGAATCGTCGCTTGCTCCAACTGAAGCTGACAAAGCCACCTGGTTCATTGAGAAGATCGAGCACATCCATCAACAGGTTCAGGATATTTTACATAAGTCCAATGCCAAGTACAAGCAACACCATGATCAACACCACGTGCCACACCAATTTCAGGTGGGGGACAAAGTTTGGTTGCACTTGTAGAAAGAACGCCTTACAGGGCCTCATCAGAAGCCTTTTCCACTCCATTATAGACCTTACACCATCACCAAGGTTGTGGGTGACAATTATTTTGAGCTCAACATTCCCCCCTTTCTCGGCTTGCACCCAATGTTCAATGTGGACCTCCTTCGACCCTAATTTCCACCATTATTGGACACCTCAGAGATATTAGAATAATTGACACCAACACAAATCAACCCTGACTGCATG